>JAIPRN010002228.1:0-33044 GCA_025469175.1 Geopemphigus sp. TES_GeoC_2020
GATATATATATATATATATATATATATATATATATATATAGATGTCTTAGTTTATCGAATTAACTATAGTAATTTCCTTATTTATATTCGTAAATAATCTTTCGTATATTAGAAAATTATTCCAGACTTCATTAATATATCATTATATTATATTTGTCAATCCAAAATACAAATAGTAATTTCTATTTAAATTTATTGAGCTCCTACCTTGTTAACATCAATGTAATTTCATTATAAACTTTTTTTTATCTCTGTTATAATTAAACGATGAATATTAACTAGTCGTTATTCTGTTTTATGCAAATTATATTTAATATTTTGTAAAGAGAAATTTGATAAATGTATATTTATTCATATTAATTCTTCACTTCAGCATAGAATATTTATAATATAAAACAAACTAAATAATTAACCATCGTAATTTCGAGTAAATGTCTCGTACAATTAAACACGTCATTATATTGCGCGTTATAATTACAACTATGTTTCTGTACTCTAATGGTTCTCGAAAATTTAATTGAAAAAAATCGTTCCAGCCTTCGAACTATATCCGACATATTCACTAAATATATACCAATGAACGAAATTAATTTCGAGACATAATAAAGTATTTCGGTTCGTTTTACTTTATTATTATTATTATTATTATTATTATATCTAGGCGACGAAAATATTTCCAACCAGATGATACCTCCACCGTGGACCTTTTTTTGTTCTTGTATGAAAGGGAGTGGGACCGCAAGAATTCGATAACTTCAGAATAAAGGGGCAATTATTATTAATGCGCCGGGCCGTGTTTAGGGGTGAAATGCCTATTTAATTAAATGGCGGGGGCCGTGTGAACTCTGTGGGTGAAATGCTTCTGGGTAAAATTTATTATGAATTGCTTACGAGCGAAAATCAATACTAATGATTCACATTTACCGCAATTTCGCGGACGAATGCATTTTCTGAATGTTTCGATTGATTGTCTGATGGAGTTGCATCATGTAGACAACAATCTAAACAAGGTGTAAAAAAGTATAAATATAAATCGAAGATATATTAAAATAACGTTTTTTCACAACTATGTAAATTAATTATTATATTATAGGTACTGGCTAATATCTAAATATATCGTTTTGATATTAAT
Source organism: Geopemphigus sp. TES_GeoC_2020 (assembly GCA_025469175.1). NCBI lineage: Eukaryota > Metazoa > Arthropoda > Insecta > Hemiptera > Aphididae > Geopemphigus > Geopemphigus sp. TES_GeoC_2020. Next base: position 1,133 of record JAIPRN010002228.1, read on the forward strand.
TTTTTTTATTTTATATATTTTAATGATTTACGAGTCTAACTTACATAAATACATATATATATATATATATATATATATAAATCTATGATCTTTATAAAATTTGAATTTAAAAATACTAATGTAAGAAGACGAAAAAAAAGGAAATATTAAAATAAACGAAAATACATAATATTTAATATTAAGTTCACGATGTAATTCAACATTATGGATTTTCACTGGAAACATAATGGCTATTGAGAGCAAAATTGAAATAGTAGGGTATTCCTTATTTTTTGTAGATAACCTTGGGGCAAAATTGTCTTTAGTCCACATGTAAACTATTATTTAGTGTTCAATAAATATAATTAATAGATTAAGTGATATACGAAATCAGTGTACGCTAACCAATGATTGGAAACTACCACATAAATTCTAGGGAAAAAACCTTTTTTATCGACTGTGTTGTTTAGAAAATATTTTCGTTATATTTCTAGTAACCGAACCAGCTTTAATTCGTCGGTTGGTTCAGAACTCACGAGTAATGTGTCAGTAGTTTTTCGCATAAGATCACATCGACGTCTCATCATAACTCCTTAAGCACCGTCACTACGTATAATTTACCCCTTCCTCTTTAACTTATACGTTAACTTAAATAAACGTGTTTAGAGATGGGGCTCGTGCCCCTTTATTTGTACATCACGTTTATCGTAAAGGCCCACCCGGTCAAGAGCATCGTCTCCACTACATCGTTCAATGATGAATGTTTATGGTATGTTTTTTCGTACTTTTTCTTAAAATAAAGGATAGCGTACGCGCTGACTAAAGCAATGTTGTTAATGTTTTACAGACAGTGAGCGCATAATATGCCTGAAGACGAACGAAAAGAAAAGTTAAGTTAGGTAGTTTTACCTGTTTCTTTTCATTTATTGAAAATTTTTGGTTATTATTTCTTACATTTACTCTATCGAAGAAATAAAAAAAATTTGAGAATAAAGTAAAAACTAAAAATACAACTTTCTACTGAAAATTAACGTGTGTAAAATATCAATGGATTATTAATTTTACACAAATAATGTTTACAGGCAAAACAAATCATTAATGGTTTTGTTTAAGTTCAAAATAAGAAGAATATAATAAAATATTTTGTTTTAAAGAAATTGTAATGTGTTTATTTTTTGAATTAAATTGCAGTTATAGATTAGAACGCTATAGTAGTAAATCAAATTAAACCATAATTTTTAGGTTCTAAATGCTTATTAATTTATGAAAACAATTATATGTATAAATGTATGTATGTGTGTACTTATAAAAACAAAAAAAGTCCAAAGAAAATGTATTTCCGTTGAACGTACTTGGATAATTGATAATCGAAGTATGAAGATGCCCTAAAGTAGTTTTAATATAATTTTTATATCTGAAGTATTTCGTGTTTGATCATATTTAGTAATAGGATGGCACACCTATATCGAATTTTTGGCTGGAATTTTCAGACCACATCATTTTCAAGAATTTAAGGGTCTGATTAAAGTGAGTAATTCTTAGTGCAATCCAATCATTTCCTGAAAATACCAGGACTCAAAAGCGTGTGGAAATATTAAATTAATCGTAGCGTCAACCTTAATCATTCGCACTGAAAAATTTCCTACATGAAGTTCTATATACGTCTTATATACTAACCAATGTAATGGTGCACATATATTTTAATATTTTTGTGATAACATAAATGCACGACAGTATTTGGGGAATAAATACTTTTGAGAAAGTTAATATTAATCTACGCTTAATTTAATGTTATATGTATATAAATATATATATACATTATATATACATGTTTATATATAATATTTTTACAATTTTATATATTGTATATATATTGAATTTATATAATATAATATAATATAATTTATATACCTAAAATCTAATTTTAATATCATTGAATATATTCATAATGATTTATTGAACTTGTTTTTTATATAACAAATAATTATACCGTTATTGTTCACTATAGCTTAAAGATTAATTTCTTTTAAATGTTAAGTTTTACGTATTTTAAAATAATTATAATTAAGTACCCCTGATTGGATAAATATCGTGAAATAGAACAAATAAGATACATTTAATACATTTAGGAATTTTAAAAGGAAATATATCATGTTTTATGAATAGTAACTATAAAACGTGTTTTTCGATTTCCAAATAAAGTGTTTTATCATACAATATATCAAATCGACTGTTAGTACATTGTGTTAATATTTTGAAATATATTTTCGTAACATCAAATTGAAAAGTGTTTAAAAATAAATTTATTCCCATATACTCTGTTAATGAACTGGAACGAATATTAGTATTATATTTTAAATGCAGGCCTTTCATTAAAACGTAATCGTCAATTAAAAGTGATATTTCGTGTTTAGTTTGAGAATAAAATTAAACGCGTTTAATTTTTATAAAAATGTATATATATATATATATATATATATATATTTATAAAGAATTAAATTTTGCACGAATATGTAAATTTAACGAAGAAATCGTGCAAACAATGTAATTGTATATATACTTAGTTATAATTGTAGGTATAAATAAAAAATATGGAAATCACAAAATTAAATTATATTTCATTTACACTTGAAAAACTTGAAACAATTATTTATAATATATAACGGGTTTTGTATGGTAATGACATAATACTTAAACAAAAATATATTAAACCGTGTAGTTATTTTGTGCCTAAACATAATTTTACAAATAAAAACAGTACAACATTTTAATGGGAACTCACGAATTGTTTGTGTTACTTTAAAGTACTCATTGGGTTTTATACACCAAAATACGTTTATAACAGCTTTAATAGTAGATTTTTGTTTATAAGGATTATGAAAATTAAATTTCGGCGATAAAAATAGTAGATACCCGAATACTTTCACGTTATTATAGCAAACTCGAATATAATATCGTAATTTGGTCCTAAAATACGTTCACTTTAGTCGTTTTAAAAAAATCAAAAATTTGTATTTTTTTTAATAAGCCGCTATTGTAAATTTTCAAGAAAAAGCGTGTTATTTAAGAATGGTTATTTTGTCTTTAAAGATTATAAACAATTATGATAGAATCTGTAAAGAAAATGATCATATTTAAGGAAATAATGTTTCAGCGAGTATACGATTAATGATACCGAGTATCCGAAAACGTTTTGCCAAGTTTGTTAAACAAAGAAGCAAGGAAAAAAAATCCGCGTAATTAATGAACCGGAGTGTAATCGTCCGGATAATTCGGTACAAGGTAAAGTAGAATAGAGAAAAATACACCAGCAATCCATCAACGAGACTGGAGCCAATCAATTAAATTAAACATTGATAAGGGATACCGTTGATGCGTAAACGTGTTCGATTCTGCTAGGTGATTTCCTAGAAGAAGCTTTTTCAACTAATTGATCGGTGGATTATTTATTATTGAATTCAGACGGTATATATTTCGGATAGAAACAGTACATAATTGATAAATCGAAAAAATACCGCCCAAAACAGTCGATGTCGATAATAATCTAACCTACGCATGAGCTACATCTAAAACTGTTCTATCCAAGGCATTGAAATGTCCGAACAAAATATATTATTTATCGTAAAAACTGTCTATTACTCAATATCGATTTTCTTCCGAAAAGAAATTAAAAAAAAATCGTATATTTTTCATAATTCGAAAGATTTTTCATAATTTGTACGCGTTACGTTAAGAAATAAATGAACACATTCGGATAAACCTTTACGATCGATATTCTATGAACATAAAATATTATATATGGAAAATTGAAACAAAAACATAAAATTGGTGATGAAGTAAGTTAGTACGTTTACAGTAATTTTTCACATTTAAATATGTTTTTAATATTTTTCTTTTCAACTATTACGTAAAAATAACGAATTCCCTATTAATTATAACGCAATATTATTTATATATATATATATATATAAACGATACTAAATGTAAATTAGAATTACCCAAATACAACATAAATATATTTATTTTACGATAGTGTTATTGCTTAAATCAGTTTTTATAAACTCGATACTGGGCATTTTTAATTTCTTACTTTAAAAAAAAAAACGATTATAGTTTACAATATAAATAATAATAGTAAATTACGTACACTGTTTAGAATTTGATTCGTTTAAAATGTATACAATCAACTCTGTTTGTCCTATCAATGGAATTTAAAAAGATTCCCCTTCGTCTATTTATACGTTCGTTCGGAAGAATAATTAAGGACAAGTCGGATTCAATTAAACAATGTGATTAACTGCTAAAAGTTCAAAGGCCTTCTTTTTTCATTCGTCAACCTTTTAAAATCTTTTACCAACTGATAATTATAAAACCGTACATAGTAAAATATTCACAAATCGTCTCCATTAATACAAAGGAAATTCCATATTAAATAAGACACAATAACGTACGTAATTACTAATTATGTTTAATAAAATCAATAATTGCTCTTATAATAATAATATACGTCACGTTTCTTCGGTAATATTAAAACCAATATTCTTAATATAATGTTTTAATACCCTTCATCAAATTGTATACAACACATGATAACAAAATATAAAATATAAATAAAATTTAAAGTACTCGATTTCAAAATAATTAATTAACTCGATTTAAATATATTGTATATATTATTTTTAACGATTTGCCATTAATTATTACATACAAATGAAACTAATATTGAGTAATTTCAAATAAAAACAAAATTATATAGTTTGATAATGACAAAATGTAAATGAATTACAATTTTTCACTTTTAAACACACCCATATACATATTTTAGTATTTAAATTGTTATTATTTATGTTTATGGTTTATATATATAACGAAATATATATAATGTTAATATAACCTGAAGTCTAAATAATTTTAATATTTATGTCTTAGATGTTATAATTTTTTTGACATTCTTATATAATTATTTATAACGTTACTTAATATTTATTACATTTTCAATAATTTATTAATGAAATGTGCTATGGAAATTAATACTATTCCTATCAACCAATAAGTTACAATAGTTATAAGTAATTAATTTGTTAAATAACAAAGACTGTATAATTTGTCTATGATTTTTGTATATTTAACATATCGTTAATTATTTCAATAAATTACATTACTACTATTTATTCAAACGACCTGTGATTAAAACGTTGTAGAATGTTAATAATCATAATATTTCGAATGTTGAATACAACGAAGACCGTACTGATTTTTGTGTCTTTCTTCTAGTATCTTTCATTATAAATACCTACAATCTTCTGAAAATCGGAACGTGAAACTGCCAAGATCGTTCAAGTCAAAATGCGAAAAGGATAAATTTCGTAAATCTAACATCTACGTTGGTAGATTCTCTATAAGCTTATTTTCTGTTTATCTCTTTAATAACCTTGGAAATATCTACTAAAACCTTAATCCGTGTTTTGCTCTCCTTGTTCTGTCCATCGACGATAAATACGTTTCCTCCGGCGTTTTTATAATTTAATATTGTACTTTTCACTTAGTTTGCGTTATACGGGTCAAGCGAATACTGTTAAAAAATTACACTGCCTTTATTGATTATTTTTAATATTGAACGTACTTCAGTCATAATTAAATATAACTGTATTGGATTATATACGTAAGTATAAGCATTGTGTATACCTAAATATAGGTAATTTTATCTTTATCGTGTATTTGTTCTTTAATTGAATTTACATCTGTTCAAATAATATAAATATATACGTCGATAAAAATATTAGAACTCCGGGATTTAAATTTGTATAATAACATCGGAGTAAATATCTTATTGCTTTTATTATGGCGAAAATTCTTTATTTTCCATAATACATTAGAATTTAAACAACTTTATTTTATTTATTCGTTATTACTAAAATATCCAACACGTATGGGTATTATATTTTGTTTCACGGCAATAAATATTAATATATTTTTTACTCTTATGTCGTAAAAAATAAATTACTTTTTTCGCTATAGTTAGTCAAAACGGCGTTATTTATTGTATAACATCATAGGAGATATTTGTCATAACATTTCGCGTGTAAAATGTATAATAATGTGTTACACGAACGTAGTTCTTATTTTATTCTTTCAAATATTAAAAGACCTTACAGGTCAATTGCATAACTATGTATTCCAAGTCCCGCCATCTGGTGTTTTAAATAATTAGTTTTAAAGAACATACCATTTTACTAAAATAAGAGTTTCGTAATACCAATAAATAGATTATGTTATAATTACTTGATTATTATTATAGATATTATTAAGAATATTATACATATATATATATATGTAATATAATATAATATATGTTTATTTATTCGTTTTTAAATATTTGAATATTATTTATATTATAAAATAATTGAACGAATATAAAAATAAATACTACATATTTCTACAAAAAACTCAAATTCATATTGATAATTATTTTTCTTTTAAATTTAAATTCGAGATAGAACATTTGTTTACAAATATCGATATTTATTATGTATAAATATCGAATATTGAACTAACAGATTCTTTATAATATAATTTGAAGTTTAAAAGAGTGGGATGGGAATGAGATTGAATATAATTTCACTTTATGGGCTACTTCTCTCGACTATAATTTAAATATAAATTAATTAGTTTAATTTTCGATATTTATTTATCGATATTTTCAGTAAAATATTTCTCGACGGAATATAGAAATATATTCTATTAAAACAAATACTTCTATAAATTATACGAAAAACGTGACTTTTTTAATTGAAAAAAGTATTATATAACTACTTTCTTTATTATAAGCTTTAAAAACACTTTTAATTACGAAATTTAAATTTAAAAAAGTTTTACGTAAATACAATTTCCGGTTTATAGGCGCATTTTTATTATATAATTAATCATTTTTCTTGTAATTTTGTGTCTTTTTCTTTTAACATTTTTCATAATAATGTTTGCGCCTAAACGAATAGTTCACCTAAAATATAGGCACTTGTAGTCGTCGTTTGAATTCATATCGAATTAAACCATTAAACTCTATTGCAGTAATTCGTACTTCTACGGGTGTAATTATATTGTGAATTATAGTTTTAGTTTTTTATATTTCGATAAATGCATAAAACAAATACAGATAAAACTACATAGCTAAATAAAAAAAGTTTTTTATTTTACTTGCATATATATATATTAATACTTAACGTTCATGTAACAAAATATAATTGATTGGAATTTTTAACATTTTATTTAATACATACATATATAGATATAGTTATAAATATTGATAAAATAATACATACTTAGAATTAATTCAGCTTGATATAGATTGGAAAATTGGAATTATCAAAAATTAAATACCTATTTAATAATTGTGTATCGTTTCATCATTCACTGAATGAATATATATATATACAAAATTATCGATATTCTTGTAATATAACTATTAATTCCGTTTAACCATAAATATATATTTTTATATTACAAAAATGAGACATGTTCAAAATATTAAAATGATATAGTTTTAAGTAATATTGTTTGACGATAACTTTGTAGAATTATAATAATATAATTACTAAACAATAAAATAAAATACGCCGTTTGGAGTATTGTTCATTTGATTATTGGTAAAATATATACTTAAATGAAAATAATTTTTTTCGTAAATATGAGTTGACTTTCGTGTAGTTAGTTTGTTCGTTAAATTAAAAATTTGTATTTTGTAATTAGTTTTTTAACTAATTAAGTACGAACATAAATACCATTCAATTTATTTATATTATAACAACTTCATTCGTTCGATCATTCATTTTAATAACTCCTGGCCCTCCCAATTATAATATTTATGCAAATTACTTTTACGGTAGTGATCCTAACATTCGTATAGATATAACTAAAATGTATTTTAAGTGATTACTCGAAACTCGATTACTAAGCCACTTGAACTACGTAGACTAAATAGATTATTTTTAGTATTTCGTTTAGTGGGAATTTGGTGGAAAAACTACCTGAAATTGGCGTTATTTACGACAAAACCGCCTGGAACAAAATTATTTTTATTTATTTGGCGTTATCGTAGTATATTTAGTAAATAATAAAATTAAAAGCACCCCAGACTCTGATTCTCTAATGTCTATGAACTATAGTAAGTTAAACTTTGTTTTAAACCGTTGTTTTCACGTTTAATCAATAATTAGGCGCATGGTTCACAACAGCAATAGTATCTAATACTAACGTGCGAAGACTACCCTATAATTTGTATTTTTAAGTATAGTGCACTAAGACGTTTCAACAAAATTCCTTTTAAAATTTAAATAACAAATAATTTTTTGGCTAAATTTAAACTAAATGTATTTTTTTTTCTTTTCGTTCATAATTGTATGATTAAATGTGTACAAATAAAGGTTAATTTTTAACTTCCCCACCTACGAAATTCACGAAAATATTCTTACTGAATATGGCGTAAAATTACTTTTAACGTGACATATATTTTAAAGGAGTTTCGATTAATATTAAAATTAAAAAATTAGAAGTTATTTAACTGCATTTTTCAACGTAATTATTTACAAAAATTTCCACGTCCGTTTTGTGATATTACGAGCTAACTTTTCTTAATCTTCGTCGAAATAAACTATTAAAAAAAATTGTTTTCATATTTCTATACTGTTTGATCACGAATTCGTTACCCAACCTTAAGACGTCAATTATTTATCATTTAAAGAACCTAACGTTTCGTGAGTTTTAATTAGCATACACTATTGGATGTTTTAAAATCGCGCGACTCGCGTACGAATATGTGGCGTTCAACTATGATACACCGATATAGGTAACACTTGTCATTAACATGCGACACAGAATTTGACAGCTCTGGGTAAATATGTTGTCCCCGTTCCAGACAACAGTTAATTTAACGTTAATTGAATTAATATAACAGGACACCGATTGACAATATTAAATATCTAACATTATCGCGCAATTTACGTCTCGTCGAACAATACAATTTTTTACACGAACGATTCTATCGTCCACCGTATCCGATAATACTTGTCGACGCGACAACGTTTTTCGTTGAGCATCTTGAAATATATTCAAGAAATAATTCAATAGTGCCTAAGCGAACTGATTTCGATTATGGCCGACTCAACAGTGTCAGAGTGTGATTCTCAGGATATGCGAATAAACGTTTCCAATCCAACGACAAATACTATTTGAGACGTCTAAATGTGTAAAGCGTACAATTATTGTTAGATAGAACCATGGCAAACGGCTTTTAAAAATAACACTGAGAAAATAATGCGTGTCACTAACGAGAGATGTAAAAATATAGATTTTGCTACAAAGAGAACGAAGCTTACGCCAGTACTGCAGTGTATTAGTTAATTGAACGGCAATTTTCAACATCGTATACTGTTTTCAGTTATTCGTTATTCAATTTTATTTTCATTTTTATTCTTACGTAAATTGAAATTTGTTGACGATCATTATAATTATTTTATAATCATTCGGGTCATTTAATAACGTAGCTAAAAATAATGAGTCTATGGTAATGCCTTTGATGTTAGGTTTCAGGTGGAAACATTCAATTTAATATTTTTGTATATAAAACGCGTATAGAATGCGTTATAAAAAATAAATTAAAAAATTCAATTTCAGGAACTTGTAAGATTTTAAAAACGGTGATTTTTCTAACGAATCGGATCTCATTAAATATTGAATGAAGCATCAGTTTTTTTTTATTAATGTTTAAAATAATTGTATTTACAAAGAACGTTAGTTTTTTTCGTTTATTTTCTAATAACGATATTTTTAGTTTATAAGAGCATTTATATTTTTATTTAAATAATGCGTTCAAATTTTTAATTTTAAGATTTTAAATTTATGTTTTGAATAAAGCTTTGCAATTGTATTATGTGGTTTGGCACGGTTTTTGAATATTTATAACTAATATTGTGTTGCACTATACGAAATATTCATTGTTTAATTGTAAATATATTTGACAATTTTTTTTTTTTATTGATCAAAATACATCGGCATTTATGGCCACTAGTATATACAATTACATTTTACACTGTAAACAACAATAAAGAAATATTACATAAAATTCGTATAATATACAAAATATAATGAAGAAAATATTACGAACAATTTATTTTTAATGTAAAATACGAAATAGGTTGGTAGTTTAATATCATAAATGGCCATATAGATTGGTTGTTTTTAAAAATGAAATTAGATTAATACATGCATGGTGATATTGTTCCAGTTTCTGGCAAACTGGTTCGGAAATATGATATTCCCTGTGTTTTCCTTCATACTTGCGGCATTCAGTTATTATATGCGTTACAGTGAGTTTAACTACACATATATCGCACAATAGAGATTCTCCCTTGAACATCAGAATACTGTTTGTTAAAAAGGTGTTAAAGATGTAAAAATTTGAAAATTTGTGTTTATAGTTATTGAAAATCATTAATAAATATTTGAACATTATTCGTTTAAATCGTCCAATGTGTATTTTTCAAAGTAAGAGAATTACAATTATAACTTAAACTCAATGTCACGATTGTTAAAAATTACAAAATCGTCAAAAGGAAAACATTTTTTGGTGTAAAATCTAAGTAGGTATCGAAAATGCGAAACATAAGCTAAGATTCTTCGATAAATTGAAAATATATTTGACGATATAACTTCCATCCACTCATCGACTTCTATATTGAAAAAATACTTAAGCATTATATAAGCCAACTATAGGAGTTATTATATTATGAATAGTAGGATATAAGGTTGGCTCCATCTTCTGTTCAATCGTGTTTTCCGGTCGGCCCGTCCCTTGACGATATATTTAGACGAGCGAGTTTGTCCCATTCGTCGTCCGTACAGATGGCATCAGTGGTTAGACCGTTGGGTCACCCGAGGGGTACGATGGACGAGGCTGCGCACGCGCTCACCGCACCCCCGACCACGTTGTACGGTCTTCGGCCTCCACCGAAGTCACGGCAGTTCCGTGTTGTCACGCGTCCGGCGGTTGCGTTTCGTTTCTTTTGCGTTTCCGGCGCTTCTGTTTCGTTTTCGTTTGTGATTCGTTTTCCGCATTTCGGTCCTACCATTCTGACCAATTTCGATCGTCGTGTAATACAAATTTGTCGGCGGTAAACGTCAGATTCGTGCAAGTGTGGGACGACGACACGTCGAAGGCCGGTTTTCCCGGCCCGCCAGAAAACTCGCGTAAGTAAAACGGAACTATTCTGTTAAAAAAAAATGGTTGTTTACATTCGGTAGCGTTAATTTTTTCACAATTGTTCGCGTATTAGCCAAATAAAGCGGGGTATTTAGTAAGAGGCGACTCTGTAAATTACGGTTGTGATTTTTGTTCGTCCACGAGGGTCTGCAATGTCGCGGCTGATAAATCAACCGCTACATTTACGGTGCGTAACACGTTTCCGCCTTTATTTTCGTAGTTTTATTACGACGGGAGGAAACTAAACGAAACGACACAGTAATGTTACGTTATGAAGTATTATAAAATGTCAACATAATATGAAATCCACGCGCGAGCTTGCGGACGTGTGTGTGTGTGTGTGTGTGTGTGTATTTTGGAACGATTCCAACAGCACAAAAGGACACGCGAAAAGTTTTAAGGGAAATATTGGCAAGAAGTGCCGGTTTCTCGACTTCGCGCGATAAGATTGTTTTCCTGAAGTTTCTTTTTTCTGCCACACACACACTGACTGGCCGAAAACTGAAATTTAATAAAATACTCATAGCGACGCGTCACCGTTCGTTTCAACGATCGCGTGTCTTTCGTAATATTACGTCGCCTAATAGTTTTGTTCTCGTAACCAACGTCACCCTTGTCTATTAGTTACAACAATAGTACAACGGTTAATAGACTTGTTCGATCTTAATGACGACGTTGAAACTTTCACCTTCTCCGCGGTACATAATCGTCTCCTCACGTAACCCTCTTTTTACAGCCAACATTAGACACTTAAATATACGTACGTCCGATTATTTTATTCGTCAGAGTATTTTTTTGTAATCTTGACGTTTTGACGGTTTGAACTTCGTTCGAATTCCTTATAATAAACCATGTAATTGTCTCGATGTGATATTACGGACGGCACTAAAGTTTTTGACACTTCGTTGATTTGAAGATATGAGAGACATTTCCGGTGAATATGTCGTACATTTTATCTTAACGAATAATAACGATTATATGTTGTTGCACGAATCGAACAACGAACGTTTATAATAGATTCGTTCTGTAAGCGATCGGAAGAAAGAATGAGAAGCATAAACTCTGTTTGCAGTATAGAGTTCGGATTAAAATATATTTATGTATACGACGAATTTAAACATGGAGCGAGAGAATTGTTGTCGAACGCTTTCCAAAAATGACGAACAGCAAAAATACCCGCGGAATATCTAAATAATATTATAAACGCGTGTACTCGCAATCGAAATCGGATTTGATGTTTTTTAACGTATTTATTATTATATTAAACGTTTATGAATTGCATTTGGATCAAATTAAATTTCAACCTTCATTCACTTTAAACACAAATCTGTATCTAGCGGGACACAATTAACGTTAAATGCTGTTGATTCGTATACGAAAATAATTTTAAAAAAACTATACACACACACACACACATACATATATATATATATATATATTTATTCGTATTTATAGTTAAAATGTAAGGTTAAAATTACTCATGTTCCTTTATAATTAGTGTTATCTATGCGCAAAACAAAATACGGGATAATTTCTATATTTATTGTGCCCGAATACCGGAACACAATGTATGGCATTTTGTAGGATAATACTTTAACGAACATTTAATTTTACATATTTTGTTAGATACGTTTTTTACAATCGCATAAACTTAACTTCTGACGTTAATTGTCACGTACGTTTTTTTCATTTAATTAACTATATTCTCGTACACGTATCGAAGTTATATAATGTTACTGATGACAATTCGATGTTTCGTATACTTGAGTTATATACATATTATGTTCTTGGTGAATATTATGGGTATAATTATAAATGTACTTTATATTATTTTAAAATTTTTTGTGAATACTTTATACGCAAACCAATTATAGAATATGGTATCCGTTTATTTTTTATAATCATTTATCATAATATTTTCCATTATTACTTATCTACATAATGCGGATAGTGTATTGAGAATAAAGTATTGGCATTTTCGTTCGATTGTCCTTCATTATTCTCTGAACGTAATTCTTTCCCTATTTTGCTTAAATCCTATAAAGTCCTATATAACTCACAGACAATCCCCTTTTTCCCATTATTCATTCCATTGTCTTCATTTTTTATTAAAGTCGGTCTTACAGAATATATTTCTTATAATATTCGTAATAGTAAATAAAAATTATATATATATATTGTAACCGTCGAAATTTGAACCACAAAAAATAAAAAAAAATTTTTTCGATAAAATAAAATGACCGTTTTATAACAATATATTATAACGAAATAATACGTTTTATGTACCGTTTCCGTTTATTTTCTACAGAGCTCAAATATTTGTATTTATAATGATATGCTAAATATCACTGTGTTAGATGGTAATAAAATTAATTATTATATGCATTACAAATAAATACTACAGATGCTTAATATTAATGGTATCAAAAGTATATATATTCTATAATTTCTCTACCCGCTAAGCATAAACCACATAATGCAACGTTTTGAGATTATATTAAGTAAAATACTTTGCTAAATTACCGTCAATTCGGGAACGGTGGACAAGTAGATTCATGAAGGTAGAGTCGTAGAGATCTCATTTTGGCAAAAACGTAGATAAAGGGAGGATTTTTTACTACCGAAACCTTTTAGACACAAAAGCTGTATGGGAAAATACATTCGATAACCCAGTACAGGTCACTTTAGTTTAACATTATTTTCTTTTCGAGTCGGCGAACAGATTCCGCGTTGGTTATTCTTGATTATACTTAAAGAGAACTCTGTATTCAAAAATAAAAAATTATCAACGTGATACGCGAAACGTATAATAATTTAATTATGAAATAAATAACGATACAATTTAAATTAAATATTTTTAATTTTTTAATTTTAATAAGCTTTGTTAAAAACATTTCTGCTATAAATATTTTAAACGTACTTAAGAAACACAAATTTCAACATATTTAAAAATATGATATTTATATATATATATTTAGTTTCAAATAACTTCGTTATCGTTACTTTATTTGAAAACAAGCCTGACTCGTGTAAATTTTAAAATTATTAAATATGAATTTGAATAACTTATAACTATAGAATATAAGTGATTTATTTGTGAAATGTATACTCGAAGTTTTACCTATATAATTATATATTATTATAATTTATTGGTTGAGTGATATTATATTTTAAATTTTATTCTAGGGAATTCGAAATCTAATTTTAAACTATTAATTGGATAAATATATTTATGTCAAACCAATTAAAAACGACTCTATAAATTATTAATATTAATTATTATACGTGGTAAGGACTTTTATACGTTAGTTTCTAATTTACTAAAAGCGACAACGCGAAATGATTAATTTGAAAGCGTGTAAACTTTTTATTAGGTATTTTGTCTTCCTTGCGTTATTTTCGATTTTTCCTGTCAAAAATGATAACAAAGGCGCCGTGCTCGTGGCGATAAGTACGAGAGGGTCAGCGTTTCCTTTACCTGATTATTATTTGTCCCTGTAAAACTAGCCGCGTGGCTACACAGTTATAAATATCTTAGGTCAAACCCTCATTCGCGTTCACGGGCACGTCTCGTTTCAAACAATATTAAATAATATTATTTCTCCTCCGTTTTCTCTACTGCCAACACGGTTCGTACTTTAAAAAGCTCAACATTTAACAATCATTACCATTTATCAATAGTAAACAAGGTGTAATCTTGTAATCCTTCAAGACGCGTGTGTTCCCATTCGTTTTCGAGTGTGTTTACACAACATTGTACTAAGCTTGTGGCGAACGCGAACACGTGCAAAATCTAAAACCAATTCCTTTTATATTCGCGTTCGTTTACGCGAGTTGATTCATAGATGTACGTTAACTGGTTCGTTTTGCAATCTACACTATTAAAAGGCATTTCCGTAATTGGTTTAATAATTCATAAATTCCGTGAAACGTGAAAATCTTTGAGGTTTATTTAAATTTTGTCATCCAACGTCGATATTATTTCATCAATAATAACGCGGGCAATAAACATAACTTTCGTAATTAATCATCCGCCTACGTATATATTAATTTTAAAATTACCACCGATTAAATTATCACGAGCGTGTTATGACGCACGATAATGGACGTACACGTAATTATTATTATTTATTAATTAAGAGTTGGTCAATTTTTTACGTATAATATTTTTCAATATTTTAATACGCTATATTCAAATTACGATATATTACTCGGTGTTAAATAGCCGACAAATTATGTCCGCGTTGTAATCTGATTTTTTTCCCGTAAATTTATTTATACTATTATAGTACGAATTTAACATTGTACCATGATTAAGTCGAAAATTTTAAACAAAGCCTTTAATTTCGGTAAAATAATTAAATCGAAATATCCAAAGAAAAATATTGTTAGGATTCATTAGGTTAATTAGTATAATACACGTTACACAATTGTTAAGGTTTTAAGAAATATTATATGGTTGTTCATTGTCATAAAAAATTTAACATATAATGCGCTTAATACGATAACTACAATTCTATATACGTATTAAACTGGAAAAATGTATAAATACAATATGAATTATATATATATATATATATATATGACTTGCTAGATTTAAGAAATAATATAAAATTATGTATTGATTTTCTCGATAAATGATTTAAAAATAAATATAAATTAATTTGTATATTCTTTTCAAATGTATTATGACTTAGAAAAATGTATTGATTATTGTTATGTTAGAACTTTATAGTATTTTTTATATAATATAAGGGTACTATTTTTAGTGATATTATGTACCCAATTTTAGTCGAGTTATGTGTTCACTTTAAATTTTGTTGTCGATTGGTAAATATTAATTTAACGAATTACTTTTGTCAATCTTCATTTCAATTATTAATTTTTATGTTAATGTTTAATTAACTGTCGAAATTAAACAAAATATTTTTTTTATAAGTCAGTTGTTAAATTGGAACTATATAGCCGCCAGTCACGCGCTATAAAAAAATCACGGTTTGTTCTAAAGAAAAACTGAAAACTTTCTCACTCGGAAACAAGTTCTTTTTATTTATAACCGTTTTTGTTATTCTTCGGTAATATATAATTGTAATTTTTTATTATTTTATTATTATTGTTTTTATAACTTATGTAAAGAAAACGATAGTATATTAAATGGTTTTGATAATATTTATTTAAGATAAATGGTATAGAACAAAAAATATCCGACAGTTTTTTACTTAGAAGAATAAACTTATTTATTCTAGGATCAATTTTCCATTATAGCTTTGTGAATAATTGAGTTTTTACATTTTCCATAATTATGAAATATTTAAAAAAGTAACGAAAGTATCACCAACACATCGACTGACCCAATTATACTATTGAAATAATCGATCAAATGTATACATTTCGAATATAAGTAGATATGATACTATTAATTATTAAGCAGTGTGTTCTTATATTACATAAGTTACCTTAAATCTGTAGTTTATTAACAAAACGAATATTTCGAGAAATAACTATGGAATAAACAATGGCATTTCATACTTTTCCTTTCTCGCTTATCTTTAAACGTGATTTTAATATTTTTGTATTTCGTATATTGATTGCCCATATTTTAGTTTCATAAGATAATAATTAAAAAACAAATTATGGACTAAACGTACTAATATAATTATTTATTAATAAGCCGCTTAGAAATTAAATATAAAAGAGTAATTAAAGAGCCGACGGAAAAGCACTGTAGCTGAAGCAATTGCATAGGCCTTCGCGAAAATTGTATTTTGTTAAAAGAGAAATTTAATTTAATAAACGAAAGAAATTTTAACTACTAATTCGTCACAATTTTAAAATCAAATATTGTCCAACGCGATACTCTACAAAAAATTGACAATCCCCGCGGGTATGTCAAGTGTTAAAATGTACCAAATGAAATTTAGGGCTTTCGAAAATTGATTTCGCGTATGTACCCTGGGTAATGAGTAATTAGCTATTTAAATTAACATCAAGTATCAACACGAGGTTATATAATTATATCTATGCGTAAGTCTGATTTTACATATGCTATATTTAAAAACTAGTAAAATATCCATTTGTATGTACAGAATTCGTTCAAATAAGAAATTAGTTAAACAATTATTATTTGCGATTTTCAAAACGCAAATTTATAATATTTTAAATACTGTTATAAAGTATATTTTATGTAATTAATTCTTTTATATATTTGAACAACGTCGTTTTCAATTAATTTTTATTGTATACATCGGTGTCGATTAAATCTTAGTATAAAATAACGATAAAATTTTAGTCGACAATGAAATAATAAAATTAAGATTTTTATCTATCAAAGTTAAGTATTTTCTTTTATGTAGTCATTTTACGCATAGTAAATTTCGATCGATAAATGTTATTTAATATTACGCATTTTCGTCAAAATTATTATTATATCCATTTCGTTGTTTTTATTATTCTTATGAAAATATTATTTTTTAAAACTTTAAAATCAATTTATAATTTTTAAATATACGTACGTATTATGGGAAGTATAAAGAAATAAAATTTAATCGAGCGTCATAACTATTGTGTTTAGCATCTTACGGTCCATAAATGTGTCTAACTTCTTATGCAATATTAATCAATAACAACGTATAATTAATGCTGTGTTGTTTTCCGGTTTTAATATTATAACCTGGAAAATGACCCATTATATTTTAGTATCTAACATCATTACGATTAAAATATTTATATAGGACATCCTCTGTCCCCTTGTAAATGTCATCCTAACTGTCCAAATGACACGTAACCTTATGCAGTAAAAAATAAAATAAAACGTTAACGTAAAATTTGTTTTTTTTGTAATATTTAAAAATTTCGTTGATGTTTTTTCGAGTATGTAAGCTAATAATTAATTAACAAACGGATTATAAATAATTTTAACGATATAGCATTCCTTTTTTTCATTGTCTGTCATTATATTTAAAACATTTGAGAATTGTTTATGTGTCATTTTCGAACAACATTTTACAATTACATGTTATTAACTTGAAAAAGTTTCTTTATTTTTAGATGTGACAGTATGTGTGTAAAATTGAAATTTTTATTTGGTATAAACTCAACAATTTACGTAATTTATTGTTGCCTAATGCCCGTTAGATAAACGAAAACACTATATGCCTGTCACGTTTTGTTTAATTAATTATAAATATGTCCATATCTAACATTTTTTTGTTACGTCAATTTTTGTTTTTGCTAATATTTTTTCTACAGTTAAAAATGTAGTCATTTGTGGTTGAATCTTGTATGATAAATGTATTAAAATTATACATAGACTATTTCGAAAAATTAAAAACGAGCTTTTTTTTCTAATATTTATAAGTTGTAAAACGTATTGGTCCCATTAATGTTTTAAAATTAGATTATTTACTGTTGTTTTTAAATTTAACTTTAATAGTTATACAACGATATATATTATATACGCTTATGTTTCGCATTTTTCAAATATAATTTTAGTTTTAGATTGGATACATGACTATATTACGTTTGAGCTTAATAATATTTTTTTATAGATAATTCACATCAGTATATTGAATAAAATAACCTTTTTTTTCGAGTAATTGCGTTAATTCTAATGTTTTATAAGGTAATTTAGTGTTTATTTTAGAACAATTTGAAGTAAACTTGTTTAAAACAAACGCTCATTGTAATAACGCTAAGTATATGTTTTCATTTTTGAAGTATAGAAATGTTTACAATTGAAAGTATATAACAACTTAATGATTATTAAGATTCAGTGATCATTTTTCAGTAATAGATGTCGAATATAAATATCATTCATATCGTTCTCGTATAGACATAAATTTCAAAATATTTTTTTATAATGAATAACGTAAACCTTTTATACGAAGTTTTTTACTAACCGATTATTTTTTTAATAAATGCCCGCCTAATTATGTTATTTATGGAAACGGTTGGCTGTTAAATTTCTTCTCAAGAATCTTTCATTCCAGACATCCGGAAATTTATTATACTTTCCATAGCATTTATAACTCATGGCGTTATGTTTGTAAATTACTTTCGAATCTAGCCTAAATTGCTCACTCCCAATCATTTGTCATTAACTATATTATAAAAATCAGTAAGCTTCCATTATACAATTCTAACTTCGAGGCTCTATCTATTTCCCCCTTAATTCACTCTATTTATATCTTTTATAGTTAATCTTTTAACTTTTTTAAAACCACCTCACCTACTATCGTAAACAACTTATTTTAAACCTATATACCCAACAAATTTACAGATTTCATTTTAATATCTACCAATGAATTCGCTTCTCTCCTATGTGTCAACTACGTACCTTATATCCCCAACCTACGAATCTTTTTTCCAACAAATCTACCTCCGTCGGTGCCTTCATTCGAAACAGAATTGTTCGCTATCTTAGAAACCCTTAAATATTTAAGGAATGTAACTTCCAACAAATATTTAATTGTTTTCGGCTGTATTTTTTGCCCGTTATGTCTCTTTTCTTATGCTCATAATCTCTTATCCTTATTATCTATTATCTCTTATCCTTATTATTTCTTATCTTTTATCCTTATATTCCTCTTCCAATTCTTTTAACAACAAACATTTTTTCTACACACTTGACGCCTCCGACTACATTGTCTAATTTTTACTGGTGGCCAGCCACTGTACTATCTTAGGCAATAAAGTTGTCAACTCGTTAGTCAAATTCATTCCCTCATTCTGACATCCATCCTCTACCGAAATTCCCTGGACCGACTTCTGTCTCACGTTGAAATAAAAAATTAATAGATTATGGCCTGATCAGTTACTCAACTTCGTTTCTTGATATAATCAAATTTTCGCATCAGTTCCTTACACGTCTTGGTTTCACAATTCCAATCTAAGTGGAAAAAAAAACTTCATACTCTTGTCGCTTAAGAAAAGGCTGCACTTTATTTCCGTCTCACTCATTTAAATTATTTTTTAAAAATTGTCTTCAATCTTCAAACTTAGTTTGCAATACATTTCACATACATATTAATTGTCACTAATTCATTTCTTAACACAAATTCCTCTCCAATACATTACAACCACATAAAATCCCATTAAATATTTAACCAATTCCCTCTTTTCTTTATTAATTTCAATCATAATATCCACTTAATTTTTAATTCCACGTTTTAATCTTTTTTTAAATCTATTTTTCGTATATTACATTACTATTTGTATTTTTTTTTAACATCGAAACAAATTCTACGAGTGTGGAATAAACATTATTATATTTTGTTTGTACGTTTTAAATAGGTTTTAGCTAATTATTCAAAAATTATTATTTTGACTATAAAACGTTTTGTTACTATTGATCAGACAGCACATTTATACCAATAAATACGAAACTATTTATTTCCGTAGATACATACCTAGCGATAATATAAACATGCTATGTAAATACAATTTATTCTTTCACATATCTCGAATAATATTGTTCCAATATAAGCTATTTAATAATATATACACACTTTTCACTTAGGTCATTATTAATATTTCATCGAACATAGTATTTGAGAAATATTTACTTTATCAAATCATATATTTTCATATACTCTGTTATGACCTAAATTGTTGATGAACATTTGCTGAAAACGTTTTTGTATATGATTAAAATTAAATATCTATCCATTTGGTCTGGAACATTTATTTTTTAGCGTATACAATTTTTTTTGTAAATTTCATTTCATTCAAATTTTTATTCTTACAGTTTATCAATTTTTCAAACGATCTTAGTAACGAATTTCTTTTATTTTGGTTTGAATATTAATTTTTTGTAGAAATCGCGGAAATTTTACTCGTTAAATTTATTTTTTATAGGACGATAAGAACTGTATTCAATGTTGTCGGTTATACTATCAAAAAATTACTTTTTTCGTATTGTTAGTAGTCGAAAGTGACTTATGTACATTATTCTATATTAAATTAAACAAAACTAAACAATAAAAATTGTCCGTTTTGTTGTAAATTCTAAAGAAACGGTGATTCGTTCTCATCACAAAATTTTCAACCGCATAGTATTATTATAAAAACTTGTCATATTGTTACTATCTCAAAAATTTCTACAAATTTTTGTTTATTTTATACATTGTACACTATAAAGGATTTTACACTTCAATTTTTATAATTATTATTTTTTTATAAAACGGTGTCAAAAGAAAGTCGCAAATATATTCACGCTTACTTTAACCATAGTTAACATTTCTCAATACAAAATGTATAATATTTGCTTATGAATTATTTTGTATTCATAACCAAAATTATTGTATTGTATAACTTATAGTTTAGACAATGTTTATTTTCTTGCTAAGAAAAGTAATATTTATAATTTAACTACACGCGTTTGTACCCATCTACGTCGACAATGTATGAATAAAAATGGGTCATATCCTAAAGTATTCACGAGTGTCGTAAATTACGTTTTCATACACATGTTTACTTGTATTTGACAACTTTATGGATACAAATTGTGAGCTTCCAGTAACGTAATTCAAAAAGAAATATTTTAACGTTCATATGATACAAATTACAATTTTCAAAACGTATACCTAAAGTTAAACGTATACTTCAACATTTGGTTATTGTGCATTAGACGTGTTAACGATCTTTCTACATTCTAAATAAATCGGTTATACTTAAGCCCTAAAAAATATATTTATATTTTATACTTATATTTATTATAAATGTACAACTTTTACGTTCGTGAATGACTGTTTTTGATAAATATTACGAATAGTCGATAGTTAAGTATGTTATTTTAGTAATTCTTTATGATGTCTTATAATCAACGCGTAAATATATAATATTTAAATATATATATATATAATATTATGCGCGAATTAACGAATAATAAATACGTTATGTAGAAATACTGTTAGATGTTTCAATAAAAATGAATTCGTATGTATAAGCATAAAGTTAAAATGAAAGTTCATATTTGTTTGTTTGTTATATATAATTTATATGGCTTCACCAATGAAAATAATATGTATATATTTATATATGAAAAAGTTATAATAACGTATTGCAAAATATCGCGAATTTCAGGAGTTGTCGTTGTTTTCGGAAATTACTGCATTAGACAAACGTAATTTTCGGTTTTCTGTATAAATAAAAAAATGGAAGAATGGGACAAATAGTTGAAAATCAAAATGTACAGAGATAGTCTTTAATTGTCGTTGCGAAGCTTGTAATGGTGACAGATCCTACTATACGAGTACTATCATTATATTTGTTACTTTTTACGGTATTCCGTTTTTAAATTATTTTCGTACACTTTAATCTGTCTCGTATATATCGATCAATATACATAATAATTAGATCATTTATGAATTACACATTTTTTGTCCGTGATTTGTGATGATTTACAGCGTACGTAGATACCTTACATAATAACTTTTCGGATTCTACAATTAGACTGTAATATAAAATATGTACCGCCACGAAATTCACCGATTCGTCAATTGTGTGGCCATACCGTCGTATTTTACCTTGGAAAGCGAAACATAGTAACCCGGCGCACGGCACTCCACCGGAAACTAAATTTATTATTAATTATACAACTCGGGTCATATAAAACGAGCGGTAGGTAGTGTCTGACTACTCTGCCACTGCACGTTTGGTTCTTAACTAACCTATTTGGTTATTAATATTTATAAATTCTTTAAAACGTATTCCAGTAATTGAAAACCCCCTACATGGACCGGTAGTATTTTAACGTTCAACGCGATAAATTTACAATCAAACTCTTGGATTCTCTATAATTTGTTAAATTATATCCACCGTCGTCCGCAAGATAGTATATTTACGTAGTTCATTTGTTTACTTGTGTAAGTTTCGAATAAAATGTTTATTCGTCGCAGTATTATTACGTTGGCTTTTGTGTTAGGAAACAAACGAGTGGCATAGTTTCTAGGGCCTGTTAAATCTACGTTTGAAAACTTTATTTATATTAATTCAACGATCTTGTTTAAAAGGCCGGTTAGTGTAGTAAAGCCTTTACCTGAAGAAGATTGTTCTTGAATTGAAAAAAGGTTTACATTTCGACTACAACTTTAAACGACAATTTCAAAAAATACGTTCGCCATACCAAAAATACAAAATTTGTTCATTGATCGATTATATCGAGAATTATTTCGATTTACAAATTTTGTCTTATAGTAGAATTACCCACAAAGGCTACAATCATTACAATAACCGAACAATGGTTATAGCAATTTTAAATTATTACGTATAAATAATATCTTTAATTAACAAAATATGAATTTCCTTTGACAATTTAATGATATCATATACCGTGACTTTAAATAGATATAAAAATTTATTATATAGGTATTTTTGTATTTTGAATAAACGCGTACGACATTAAATAACATTGGTACGATCGTATAAAACGAGGAAGTAATTCTCCTCTAATATCCAAATACAGAGGGAAAAATTGGAACGATCGAAGCTTTATGTTATTATCATCGAAATACGTATACATCCGATCACTGGTATGCATATATTTTATCGTTGAGGATTATAAATTGAACGATATTACCAGTTATTTACCTTTGTTCGCGTTCGTGGGAACTCGAAAATGTAAGTGTGGATTACTGGAGGCAGAAGATTTCCACGGCATTAATGCCACAGCGAATGTTGTATATTAAAATGATACCGTCATTCTTGTGCGAACACCGTCACGGTCTGCTAGGCTTGGCGGCCCGGCGACGGTAAATAACAACCCGACGAAAACGTCGGCTTGCGGAAACAGAAACGCGTCACTCACGGTCGCGCGTACGAGGCGCACCGGTGTGATACGGCGTGATGTGTTCGCGCGGGCCTTGTGTAAAAGCCGCCTCGAGGGCATTTGCCGTCGGTTGTCTTTCATCTATCGTTCGCCCTCCACTCCCACACCTCACACCGTCTCATACACACGGCCTTTCACCCTCTAGGTTCACCCTCGTGTTCGATACGACACTCTAATAAAGATCACCGGGAATCATACGATATGTGGTTAATACGAACCCACGAAATAAAAATGATTTCGCTATGTTTGATGTGCAGCGTGGGCGCACGAATTTCTGCGTATGTGTGTGTGTGTGTATGTGTGTGAATGTGTTTCCCTTTCAGGTTTTTTTTCAATTTCACGCCCGTCCGTCGTTTTTCGTAGATATTTGTACGTGAAGAATCAAAACCCTTGAGACTTCGTTTTGTTACCAACAGATGCGTACCAAACAACCGTGTTTAATAACGATTTCTCGTTTTGTACAGACAACAGACATTTGATAATGATAACGGACGAAAGCAATTTCGTCGAATTTCGGGGGGTTCAATTTTTCCGTTTCGCCATAATATCTAAATTTTCTGCGGACTTTATAAATTTGTTGTAATACTATTACACTTATCCGATATCAAATTTAGCCGACTGTTTTCATTAGAAACAAGTGACGTGTGACTCACGCATTAATGTCATGCGAGTGGTAACATAGTGACGTTAAGTATTTATTTATTCGTATAGTATAAAAGATTCCTCGGGGTATTCCAAATCGATTGCCTTTCATCGGTAACACACTACTCATTCTTCGGATTTATCCACCATTGTTTTACCGTCGTATCTAAAATGATACGCTTGTTGGGATATCCGACATTGGGAATCATAATTCATACACGTACTTAATAAAAAGCCACAAAATCGAAAAACCCTATTCTGTGTGTGTGTGTGTATGTGTGGGCGTGTGTGTATGTACATGCATGTTGTACATTTGAATGAACCGGAAAGAAAAAAATCCCTGAGATTCGTTTTACGAATCTAATCATCAAATAATGATTTGAACTACTTTTAATTTTGATGGAAAATGAATAATATTTTATAATTAAATTTTTCGTCACGATTTCGTCAAATTCTGACGAATTTTTTACCGTT
This sequence comes from Geopemphigus sp. TES_GeoC_2020, assembly GCA_025469175.1. Lineage (NCBI taxonomy): Eukaryota > Metazoa > Arthropoda > Insecta > Hemiptera > Aphididae > Geopemphigus > Geopemphigus sp. TES_GeoC_2020. Next base: position 26,308 of record JAIPRN010002228.1, read on the forward strand.
TTTGTATACCTAAATTGTAAACATGTATAAAAAACGAAACCTCATACCGCATTAAAATACAATAATGGCAATTACATATTTTTTGGTTAGTAACTGTGGTCTCGTTTAATATCATATTTGACGAAATAAAACGTATACTATTATAATCGAAATTTGTTCGATAATTTTTAAAAAATAAAATGATATATTAAATTATTAAAAAATGTCTAGTTAGAACCGTTTAAAATTGTTATTCGACATCAAATATACACGAATTAATTTAACAGAAGGATAAACTTTTTATATGTCAAGAAGATTAATTTTTCCGAATTATTTTTTAACGAAACTACATCGTGGATAATTAAATGTATATTTAAACGATCGAAAACTAACATACTTCATATAGTAAATAGCTTTAAAATTTTATTTGTACCACAGTTATAATTAATAATTAAAGGTGAACATTTTCTTTACTCGCGATTACGTAAGATATTAAACAGTTTTATTGAGGAATATAATTAGGTGATTAATGCTACTTAAGTAACCCGGAATTTCGATAAAAAATAAATATTAGTTTTATAGTATTTAGTTTACAATATAATAAATTTTCTTTATTCATTTACGCAGAACATTTATGGGCATAAAAATTGTATTTGCGCGGTAAATTGTTTCTTGTTTATTTCACTATAAATCAAAATAAACCAATAAATAATAGTTATAGTCACCGTTATTTTTTAAACGAAACTAATATTCGTTAATAATATTTCGTAAATGTTGTTCGGTTTTCGTTATTGTTTACTTAGTTAGGAAATGCGGTGTTAGTTTTCGAGCGATAAGTAACCGAATTACAAATGTTTTGCACTTGTATTCAATTCGTTCAACTATGAGAGGTATATAGAAATTATTTATTACTTTATATATTTCGAGTAATTTACAACGGAGTCGAATACACCCGAGAAATGATCGGACGATCTGCTCGGTCGCGTTCCATCTGCTGTACATCATTTTTTATTATCAGTGCAATCCATTGTCCGAGTCAAGTTGGATCTAAATCACCGACGTCACGTACACGATGTCGAATTACAAGCCGGGGATACTCTGTATACGTATCCATGAGCTTTATAAATCTGGCCGGGCAACCTATTCTCCCTCCCTCTCTCGTTCCCTTACGTCACCTCAGACCATAAGCCGTTCATATTATGTCCGACGAAAATAATGCCCACGCTGGTTTTGCGGTTAGTCTATCTTGGGGGTTTGGAAAAAAAAACAAAAGGTTGCCCGGGAATAGTTCTCCAGGGCATTTTGCAAGAAAATAATATAGAGAAATTTCTCTTCCTACATAGTCGGGACTTTCAGAACACATGACCTGACTGTGCATTTGTGTGTGTGTGTGTGTGTGTGCGCGCGCGCGTGCGTGTGAGTGGGTGTACGTATTGTATTATATGCAACACATATAAATTTATTTATATGCACATGGTGTTATTATAGAATGCTGATGAAGTTTTCCGGTGCGGTTAAGCCGGTAGGCTAAGCATATCGTATTATTATACACAAAAAAGGGATGCCCAAGGGATAAAATTTAATTTGTACAATGCGTCTAAAAGATTATAACATTGCTCGAACTCAACCGACCGTCAAATGAAACCGATTTTCGAATTAGTGTTCACGCGGAAATCGGACAAAGGTTTATTTGAAAGTTTAATTGAATACATATTTCGGTGTGGATCTGTATCCAAACTTGGATGTAGACGTGAGAGTAATGTTCGTTATAGGTTCGTGGATAGTGTTCTTCGACGATACACTGTTATTAACAAGTATCGTCGAATTTAAAGGAAATTGCAAACATTTAACGCACATCGAAATTAGACTTTTAGATTTTATATATATAAAACAAACGATCGATTCTAGTTCGTATATATATAAAGACATAACACTATCGCAATTTTTGTCATTATCCGTTACGTTTAGCGATAATTACATACGATTACGGCAAATGTTTTTTAAAATTAAAACTAAGCAAACCACATCGTATAATTTCACTACAGGACGAATAAAATTCTGTAGCTATTAGCGTGTGGCTCTTGATAGAAAGGTATAAAAATCTTTATTTAAAGGAATGTTTATTTCGTTACGAATGCCCTATATTCAAAGTAGTTTTTAAAACAAAACTAAACAAAAACCGTTTAGTTTTCGTCATGTTGTTCCGTATACCGAAAAACAGGAAAAAAATGCTCTTAAACTTCAAACGGTTTCGTCGTTTTGTCGACGTGACAAATGGCGTTTGTTTGCCCCTAGGAAAAAAAAACAAGCCCCAAACGATTACTAACGGCCGAAAGTTGCGCCACCACATTGGGTCGAATTTGTCCGTGGGATTTATAAAGAATGGTATATAAACTGCTGTTAAAACATGACCCGAGGGGGATTCTTGTGTTCTTTGCCTTGAGAGTTGGCCACAATAAACACGTCGGGAACACCCAAATTTCAAATTCTAATTGCAAAAACTATACGATTTACTTAGGTAAAGTTTTAAAAGTTAATTGAAGGTCTGAATACAACAAATTATGAACTATGATTGGCATTTTATATTATTCGTTAGGTATATTACTGATTTATCGTGATATAATAAGATCACAGGTTGACGTATATTTAATGAAAAATAAAGCCCACGTACACAAACATATATAAATATATATTGTAATATTTTACATAATGAAGTGTATTATGATAATGAAAGGTAAAAATAGGATCGAAATCCGCGTTTGGTTAATAAACTAATAATTAAAAAATTGGATACTTTTTTTTAAAATCATTTAAGTCGATATATAAGTATATATTACTCGGTATATAATAAATGACACTACATTGAATTATTAATGCGAGTTTTAAAACGAATAGTTATCTACGGAGATCTAACAAATTCAACAACTTTTGTTTTTTTGATTTTATAATTAGTTTTTTATAATTAAAAAAAAATAAAATATGAAATAAAACTAAACGTTTTCTATAAAATTCAAAATTTATTATTTTATGAATCTATATTTTAAAATATTAGTAAAAAATATCAATATAGAATAATTTTTTTTCTTTTTTAATTTTTTAAAGTTTATGAAATAAACATATTATTTTATTTTCTAATGTTAATTACTCTAATCACCCACAATTTTGATGGCCATTGAGTTCCATCGTATATTATTAACGAAAAAATTCCACATTTTCGAAAATCAAACCTCTAATCTTCAATAAATCTTGGTAACACAATTTCTTTATACTTATTCATAAAATGGTTATGTCCAATTTATGTAAAAAGAATATAAATATTATCCCTATAATTTTGATTTTTATATTTTTAGTTTCGTACACGAAAACATTTTTATTGTGGTTTAGAATTTTAAATGACAAAAGGTTTAAGATAGACAAAATTAAATATATATATATATATAAAATGTTATTAAAATTAAAATTTTATTAGTTAATTATTAGTTGAATTAATATTTTTTTTAAATCATCTTAAACTTATCTCTTTACGAAAAAAATTAAAAAGATAATAACTCGTTAGCAAATAACTTAAATAAATAATTTATTAAATTACCCGTAAACTAATACCCGTAAATTAATAACCCGTAAATCAAATTAACTATTTGATTCCCTTCCTTGCTATTATATATATATATATATATATATAGATATACTCATATGTGCGTGTATATGAGTGTGTGTGTGATACAAAACAATTTAATATTATTAACTTTATTATGAAGGACAGCTCTACAACATAAAAAAATACCTCAAATTAATCAATTCAAAAGTTTAGGAGATTATTTCGGACAAAAAACCTTGATTCCAATTCAAATAATATATAAGTTATTAAAAATCTCGATTTATACAATTAACTAAACATTGACAATGCGTTTCGTTTTTTAAAAAAAACAGATAAAACTACAATTATATCTCCGTTATACTTCTTAAGGGTTTAAGTTACTTAATTCTTACGTAGTTTGAATAAATGTTTGTAGTTCATCTATACGGAGAAAATTATACATACATATAAATGTAGTCAACGTAAAACTTTAGACAAATTAATTTTACTTAATTACAATTGCAAGGGACCCGTTGCCAATGAAAAAATAATAATTTAAATGTCACGCAATGTGAAGTGCTATGAACCTGTGAATAATGTTTGACACACTTTCTGTTTGACTCGGTTCATTATGGCACGAAAGTTATTAAGTTACTTAAGCGATTACAATCGGTGCAAAACATTCTAACGTAATTATACGAAAACGGTAACAAGTGATTTTGCTGATGAAATCAATAATAATAAAAATATAGCGAATATAAAAAGTTTTACTTGGTATGTTTCGTTGTTTCAAATATTTTTGCATATAATTTGTTCCGTAAATTCGTTTAAATACAATTTATTGATTAATGGTATCGTTATCATAAAAAACTTTTATTACGAAATAAGAAATTATTTGTTTAATTTGAAATATTATTTTTATTTATATCGTATATAATTAAAAAAATATATATATAACGGTAATTATATAACTAGACGAACACCGATATTTTTTCTTTTCTTTATGACACGCGATTTTCAATTCTATTCCCTTTTTATTGGTGGAAATTATCAAAAGAGTTTATTTAATTACAGCGTATGTGTGATGAGTTAATTGTATATAAAAATGTAGCATACAACTGTTACTTAGTTAGTACTTATAATAAAAATAATATAATTATTTGTAACTATGCTTTGATTTTAAACGTAAGCCATTGTATATTTACGTTAAATATTTCAAAAAGCCGTATATTTTGAAAAGATCGTAGATCCAAAAAAAACATTTAATATAACAATAAATATAACGTCCGAATTTTAGCGATAAACGTTATAAAATAACAAATATCGAATCACGATAAAACTATCGATAGAAATACATATAATATTTTAATATTTTAATATTATTATAATAATTTTTAACAATTTTTAACAATTTGTTCTTTAATCGAAATAATTCGTGATCTCATAAAATTCATGCCAATCGATATTCTAATTGATCTATGGCGAACGTTCGTCGCGTTCTTTATTCATCAATATTTGTGGACACAAGTAATGAGTAGACACGCTTTCGTTTTTCTGCGAATTCGAGGGTATGTTTGCTTTTTTTGATGAGTAAGCCGCGGGTCATAAGCGTGGGCCAGGGATATTGTGGAAAATGCAGATGAGTTTTGAAAACTTGTAAATTTATAATGGTTATACGGTTTATATGAGTGTAGCGAAAAAGTTGACCGTAATTTCTAGTTTTCGCTACGTGATAACAATACACGGATATATATATATATATATATATATATATATAATATACCCACGATGCTTACGTAATGTCGTTACATATTTTGTAAACTTATATCGTTGCGTATATTTTAAACAATACGTCGATGATAATTTTTGGGATATGACTAACAAAGTTCATAGGTTCATTATTCTACGGGTCAAAATCCGTGTACGTGGCGCTATTTAAAAGGTTCCTTGGTTAATTTTACTTATATAAATTTAGTTACCCGCTAAAACTTTAACTTACATTATATTGTTAGTTATCATTTTTAACGATATATCATTTCGTCTAAATTAACTGACTGAAACGATTATACGTGACACATTTTATAGCTCTAAAATACAAACCGAATATCCGATACGTAAATTTCGGAATTTGGCTAAAGTTTTTAAGATCGTCAACGGTATCGGCATTATTCGTCCATTAATTGATTACAACTCGATATTCTTAATTGTTTAATGTTTAAAATGATCTAAAATATATATAATTTTTTCAAAAATGTTTTATACTTAAACGCTTCGAGTATTTTATTAATATAACGTTTTTAAATAAGTCTCATATATATGTTTCCGTATGTTGCACAATCTGTAGTTTAAGAAAACCAAATACGACAACGGTATGAATTATCATATTTTTCCGATTTCAGCGTTATGATTTAAGTATTTTAAATTAGTTAAAATATGCGATTTATATCGTTTTAAATTCATATTATTCATAAACGCAAAACAGTGTGATTAATATTATGATTTGTAGTCAATATCGTTTTATCACAGACGTGATAATTTCTTTCGTTTCAAAGCATCATTTAACCAATATTGTTGTGTATCATGATGTAGCAAAAAATCGAGTCTGGCGAAATAAACGTGGCACGTTATAAAGTCGGTACTCGACTTAATAATATTATTGGCGTAAGAGACGATTTCTGATACCAGCAGACGTGAGTGTGTGTATATGTGTGTAAGGGATATTTTTACCGAAACGTCCGTTAACCGTAAGATGAGGGTATTACTCTCCTCCGCTCGCAATACGCGACTGTTGCCATCTTATGTCGTTTTGGTACCTTTACCGGCACACAAATCACGCGAAATATAGCCGACGGTAGTAGAGGATGAGAAGAAATCTCTATAACGTCCATTTGTGCGGTTTCGGTTACAATAACCGTATCTCTTTCTGTAAATGAAATACGAGCGAATCGGCGTAGTTTTCCGCGTGTATTTCGTATGAACTTATTGTAAGGTGTCCCCGAGTGAGCCGTACAGAGGCAACAAAGTGCTATCCTTTAGCTATATGCGCGACAAAAAGGAAAAAAAATAAATAAAAATACGTCGGGACGGTGTCCAGACCGTCGTCACCGTCGTCGTCGTCGCCGCTGCCGCCGCCGCTGCCACCGCCGCTGCCACCGCTACTGCCACACCGCCGCCGCCGCCA
>JAIPRN010002229.1:0-33044 GCA_025469175.1 Geopemphigus sp. TES_GeoC_2020
TACAAAGGCAAACTTTAAAAGGTTTAACGCTGCGAAGACTTTAATTATGAAAAGTTTCGAAAAGGCATTTGTGAAGTTTGCAAATAACTTTCCGAAACACCTGTAAAATATATAAGAAGTGAAGTCCAAAAACTAGCGTTTATTTCAGACAAAAGACGAAATAACCAATATTTCCATTGAACTATTAAAATATTTCGCTGTCGTAATAGATTTTATTATGTACCCGAATCGGAAGTAACAACACGACCGTTACACCAAAAGTGTTTATAACAAAATAAAATAAAAAATAATCCGAAAAAATTACGGTATAAATACGACGAATGTAAAGTTAGCACCTGTACATTATCTAGGACTTTTCCAATTTGGAATACAAATTTGTTAAGAATTTGCTAGATTTTTATAAGCTATTTTTAGAATATGCTAAGACTTTAATGGATGAAAACCACTGTACTAAATATTTTGTAGAAAAAGACAACATTTTGTTTTCGAACATTACGAACGTACGCAGTTTAACGACTACTCTAATAATTTGTACATCGAAGATTCGTGAGTGTGTTCGAAGGAACGACTAAAGATAAATGTGACGGGAAATAGCGAAATGTTGAAATTGTCAACGTCGCCTTAATCAAACGTTTTTAAATAAAGCGTCGACGGAATATAGACACGCGTACGCCGAACGATACATTGAAAATTATAACGTTCAGAGGACACCGATAAAGTTAGAATTATATCACGTTAAAATCGTGTAAATTTACGCTACTTATAGCATAACGTTGGACGAAAAATTTAGTTCAATCGTGATCTAGATACTACGATGTTGTATATGTGTATAAATATATATTTTCACGATAATAGCGCATACGTAGTTTTTACGACTAGTTCGGTTAAATGTTTCATAATTATTGAGGTTTGGCATCGATTCAATTTCACACCTAGTCAACGGTACGTCGAATAAAAATTCCGGGCGGTTACGCGCAAAATAAATAATATTTGAATTCGTATTGTTTCTATGTATCGTACGATTATTAAAATCGGAAATCGTTTTCGTTACGTCGATGATGAGTGGCACATCATCATGGTCGGTCGATACATGGTTATGCGAATTTTTCGTTTCGCGCCCCCGGAAAATTATAACGATATAAATATTGATTTCGTGTTTTAAAAAATTTGAAAAATCTACATTCCGTAATGCTCTAATAACCGCCAATCATTAACGAAAAAAGAGTAATATTCATAATCGGTAGTGGCAGAAAATTGGTGCCTCGAGGCGCGAAAATCCCGAATGCGTCTCTACCGCCAGTCACACAAAGAGCTTATAAAAGGCTACTTCCCAAACTTAGAAGCGAAACTTTCCTCAACATTACACCAATGTATGGAACATATAGAAATCGATACTCGAAAGTCGATAGAGAAGACGGTTTAAATAAACCATTTAAATAAACCATTCGTCGGATCGATTAAAAAAAAAAGCAAAAAAAATACTTACGTAGAAAATATTTTCGATTTATTATTTATATAATTCGAATTTGTTTTCCGTTAGAAAATACAATAATTATGTAAAACAACGTTACAATACATTTTTACTCAACCACCCAACATTTTTAACACACACACACATATATATATATGTGATAACAAAGCGTAAATTAAAAAAGAAAAAACGTTCCGTCCGTCTCTTTTGACGACATTGCCTGTAAGTAAACAAATAGTTATATAAACGCGAGAAAATTATATATATATTCCAAAATGAAAAACGAAAAGCAAAACGACGGCCACGATGGTCTCGCCCACCGCGTTTAATCCCAAAATGTCGTCGCGCGAAGAAATATCCATTTGTCTTCGAACGCCACTCCGTCCATTATTCAACAATCCGTTTTTATTGACACGCGCGGCTCGCCGCGTTATTTTTCATCGGACACGTATTATACAATATTATACACCCCGCCCGTCCGGCCTAGCTTATATACATACATATGCGTGTAATGTGTATATCTAATCGCGCCGCGGTGTAACGCGGGTAATCGGTGTCAATCAAGGAAGTTTTTTGTTTATTTTTACCGCAGGGAGTGGCCCGTCAATATTAGTTTAAAGATCCGATTGGTTGTTTTATTCGAATAACTATAACGCGCGCGCTTGTTGTATCCGGCAACGTCGACGGACGTATGCCGGTTACCGTCGTTTAACGTTAGCGTAATTTCTCGCGAATTATCGAGAATCGATAACGAACGACGACGACGACGACGTGTTCCACGAGACAACGTCGTCTATTATTATACGCGCGGTCGTCGACGGGGGACACGTCCGACACGTTACGCGGACGATACGTAATTATATACAATGGACGTTATTTTAGATTTTCCGTTTCACTTCGAATAAACAACGCGTACGCGTGTCCCGTTCGAAGATTCGCTTCGACACGGCGAGTACCGAACAGACCGTTGACTTTATATAAATATCCGATTGAAATTCCCGCTCGATCGGACGTATCTGCTTATTAGCGTCTACGAATGATTTATTCGACGCGAAAACCGTACAACGGTACGACGTAAAATGGACGTCGACCATAGTGCGTAAAAAGTACGAGTTCGTAAAATATGAATAAGCGACGTGTTATTTAAGGAACTAACGATTAATTTATATTATTAAAATATTTAATATAATTCGTTAATTAAATAATTAAATTATTATTTAAATAATAAAAACGAAATAATTCGTTCGAGGATTTCGATAAGGTTTTTGATTTTAAACGTGTTTTGCTTCCCCGGAACACTCGATTTTTTACACATTTCATAATGTACGACTTACTAAACAATCGAAAAAAAAAACTAAAAATTAAACTAAATTTAATTTAAATTAAATTAATTAAACAACTAAACATTCGCGGCTCATATTTTTACACGGCATCATCATCATCATCATCATCATCATCATCATCGTCGTCATCGTCATCACACTTTCTATAGGTACATAATACGAGAGGTTTTGAAAGGGTCGTAATATTACGGGCGTTATTATTAAACTATTTTTACTACTATCGTTATTAATAAAGTTCTTTTGTTAAACCTAAAATACTTTTAAATTAATTAAAATGCGGAACGTGTGATTTTCTCTAGCTTTTGCGTAGTTAGTGTTTTAACCGTGAACAATCAAAATAATATTGTTTACGCTTTGCGTTGAAAACTGTACGTTATATTATTTAAAATTATTCAACTATCGTTCGAGCTTGTTCACATTTTTTCGAATAATATTATATTCACAAGTTCGACGAATTTATCGCAAGTAGTACATACGCAAATATTTATCGGGTTGCTACGTAAATTGATTCAAACAACGTCCTCGTGCTATTCGACTACCTCATGTATACGAGTATATATAAAGATATATAAATTTATAAAAAGTTCAATTTTTTAACTCAAAGAACTGAGAAATTTACCGGTCGTTGCTTTGGGATTTCAATAATTATTTTATTAGATCATAAAAGCGATAGCGAATCTTTTTATCGGTAATTTAAACAATTTCAAGAAGTTTTGCAACGTCATTTTAAACTCATATATATTTAAGCGCTTACGCTATTATATCGAAACATGTTATTAAACTAACATAGTACGTATCATATTTTATGAAAATATCAATACAATATCTACTGTATTGGGTTAGTGAGACATATTTTCTATATGTACCGATTATTGAACGGTGAATACTTAGCATTGCCGAATTTCTATGATAAAAATCAAAATCACCTGAATACGGATTACGTGCTTATGACATTGTATTTCGAAACTTTAATTTTAACCTATCGAAACCAGAAGATGTCTATTTAGGACAAGCTATGAATTCTAGTACGTATATGTCAATTTTAATATAAAATCTGTATCTATAAATAATTATATTATCTCTTAACATTTTAGCGACCGATTGATTTCTGTATTTAAAGTTTGGTCCTTCACAACGTCCTAAACGTCAAACGTTTAACAAATTCGGGCTTATAAAAAAAAACGCATTAAGTTTATCGACGTTCAAATCGAGTTTTTTGCATTGATAACGTGACACTAAGTCTGGACCTGCAGAATTGTAAAATTCCCGTTTACCGAAACATCAATGAAAATGTACCGTCGTTGTTCGAGTCAGAGATAATATTTGAAGAAGGTTAGTACCCACGCGGGCGTCAGAGGACACTGAAGGTATGTAGCTGTTTTGATTGCAGACGTTTTGGCGAGTCAGCCGGAGAGAATGAGTGAGCGTGCCGCGGGGATTCCACAAAGATAGTAGGGGAAGGGAGAGACCGAGACAATAATAAGGGACAAAAAGCTCGTCGAGTGCGAAAGAGGTCCGAGGGTATTGTGCTGTTCGCGGGGGGTACCCGCAGCAGGTTTATTTGTGGCTATTGTCGGTGTACTCAGCTCCAAAGTAAATCGTTGTGGTCGGAATACGAAATTGGTGCCACCCGTCGTTGTCGTCATCGTCGTCGACGTCATTGTCGTTACAGTTTCCCTCATGGATACGAACATCAAACACACACACACACACACACACAAAACTCGTATTCACTGCATTGAATTACAACTATATATAGATATATATGCGTAGCCTTAAACGTCGACGGACTTACGCGGAAGACGTCTATATTTACGATGGGAAGGGGGTTTGGATGGTTTTTGTGGTCCATCGGAAGGGCCAGAAGAACGCAAAGAGAAAAAAAGTAAAACAACCTCGGACCGCTATCGGTCGGGCCTTCGTCAAAAACGGTAGTCGGCATTCGGGTCACGGACTCACGGTCGAAGTTGCGGGCGGACGGGCGGGCGAGTAGGCGAGAAGGATCGTAACACGAACCCTGCCGTACGTGGACATTATCTCGAATTGTACGCGCGTACGAAAAAACACCCCGACCCACGAGATTTCCACGGGGTCAGCGATTTCGGTTCGGTTCGGGGCTTTTATTTATTTAATTTTTTTGCCCGCGTCCGTACCTTTTCGATAAACTCTTACACGACGACAAATGATTTAGAAACCTTAAACGTCCGCCGGGTGGGTCGCGGAGTGGAATGGGGTGGACGAGTGAAAAATACGAGCGCTTTTGGGACGGTTCCAACGGCTCACATTAGACGTACAACGTCGGTTGAGTATTTCGCGCGATTCGAGTTTGTCGACAAATTTGTCTCGCTGTAGCTTTCATATATACGTATCATAATATAGTTATTAAAAGATGAAAAAAAAATCGAAGTAAACGTCACTGCTCGATAATTTCTTTTAACTTTTCCACCACGTACGCTTAATGTGAACAAATTTACCGACCGCATATTTCAAATTAAAAATATATCGTTATTCGCGTCAATCAATTTCGGAACACCTGAAACCGGTTACACACAAATCGTTAAACCTTAAAATGTGTCGCAAGTATTACGTATGCATTATGCATATATCGTCGACGAATTCGAATGTTGTGTGAAACCAAGAGACACGAGGGCAGGCCGGGTCATATTTTTTTTTTTGTACACAATCGCCTAGTGAAAAAGGCCTTAAAATATTCTCGGGTAAAGGAACTACTGTTCCAATAGTAATAATATTGTTATTATTATACAGAGTAGAATTTTGCCAACGTGATACGTAGTGTTGGATGGACTCCATACGATAGTTGGTATACACGCCCAAACTAAACGAATGTATGCTTTTTACGTCCAAAGTATTTTTTAAAAAAATACCGCCTTATAAAATATATACAAATCGATTGATTTTTCGGACACTGCGTGTATTGTGTTCAAATACGTAATACTTTCGTATTGGATTCTTAAAGATTTTCTCCGTTTCGTTTCGCGTTCCTGTTGTTATGAATCGCGTTTCCGGTTTAGATTAACATATTGTTTTAACACTGCGTAGAAACGACGGGAATAATTATTAAAATAATTCTGCGTCAATAATGCGCGGCGCGGCTCGAAATTAATGTTTGACGAACACACACGAATATATATATATATATCATATATCGTAGAATAATGATAAGTATAATACGAAATGACATTACGGGTGCAAATCCTGCGGGAGAAAACGACTAGCCAGCCGCGGACAGTGCGATGAAAAACTCGCGAAAGGTTGGCAAGGAGGCATCGGCGGGAAGGTGCGAGGGAGGAAACAGAAAAAAAAATGTAGATGATCGACCGTGTTTTAGTGTAATGTCGAACACGAGGTGCCATCGAGCACATCTGCTACGGTCACTGCCCGCGCTTATTCTCTTTTCGCCGCCGCCGTCCGTCGTGCGGATAGCGCGCTGCGCTAATAATAATAATTTATCAGCTGCCACCGGAAACAATAACGGACGGCCGGGAAATCGTTATGTGGGTTTTATTGGATTTTGGCCGTAGGCCCAATAACTCATTGAGACGGTTTCGCAACAAGCGTCAATTCGGCGATTTCGTCCAACCCCCTCGGTGTACCGCACCTTTCACGCACCGATCTGTCCGCAGCCCCCTACCTCTGTTCCCGAACACACCCACGCGCGTTTGTATCGTCATTGACGCGGCGGGGAAGCTTCGTCCGTTAACGGTATCGGTTTTCTACGGTAATTAATTTTTTCGGGCGTCCGCTCCGCGTTATACGGTCGACGTTCTTTAAATCGAAACCGTTTAACGACTTCCGATTGTAATCGGTGGGGAGAACTGCGTGCGTTAACACGTATACTAACGAAACCCGCTCGTCGTCGTACACAACGTTACGGAAAATTTTCGAAAATTTTCGCCTTACGGCCGATGAACCGAGAGAAACGGAAAACGCGTTTTTTCTAAGGGATTGGCAATTTTCGAAATTCGCGCGTGTTGTCGGGTCGGAAGTAAATGATTACTGTTAGCGAGTGTGTATCGTTTACCACTAATTGTACTATCCGCGTGCGCGTTCACGCGTGTTAATCATTCCGACGAGTTTAATTATTATTATAACAAGCGTCGTCCGACTTCGATCCGAAAACCAGACGAGAATTCAGCCGCTTCGAACGAATAGAATTCAATTTTGGCGAAATAATGGAATTCGTAGGTCCTTTTTCTAGGCTAATTTTCGAATAAACGTTTATTATTTTTTTCAATACACCGATACGAATGTTTAAAATGTACAAATGAACGTCGCGTTCCTAAACAACCCAGAAAACAAACGGACGAGTTCGAGTCTTTTTTCACAATTTAATTCGGTCTTTCCTAAATGGTCGTTTAAGTTTGTCTAGCTTTTAGGTACAAAAAGTACATCCGTATCCGACCCACCTATAATTGAAAGCAAACAAATTTAATTATTCACAAACATGAAGTGGCCATGAACAACCTAGCGCCTACCTTTTAATATATCGACGAGTAAATAGTAATAATTGAGAAAGTTCGGTGATTAACGCCAATACCTTTGTCGGTATACAGTTAGCGATTTAGATTAAATATTAGTTTTATACTTTTGTAAAAATCATCCGTTTCTCGGTTCATTTATCGCTAACGTTATAATTGTGACGTAGTCGATTACAAGTCGGGAATAACTGTAAACGTATTTTACGAATACGTTTCGAGTAGACGGACACGCGGATAATGACAATTTAAAAATAATTTTTCGGTTTCCGTCGAATTTACGGAGGACGTAATTTTCAGCGTATTTTATTGTAATGTGTGTACTTTATAGGAATAGTGTCGCGCATAAAATATAATAAGGTATTTACAATTGTGAAAGCATAAAATAGATAAAGTAATTGCAGAGAAACGTGGCACGATGAGAATCGAAAAAAATTGAACTTTTTAACGAGTTTCGTCGACAATTTGACGAATTCGGTGAAAGTTTTATGATTTGCACAATGTTTTGGGTGGTTAACCGGTTAGTTGTGACTCCGAACGGAACGGCCCCTTGAATTCCGAATACGAGTCCGCCATGTCGTTTAGTTTTCGACCTCACGTTCACCTAACCTTATAGCGAATTTTCAAAAATCTTTTCGGACGACGGGTATTTTCGAACAGGACGAAGTCGGTTGAAGCGTTTTTTTTTCGTTGTTTCGAAACACCAGGTCGCTATATAATTATAGACGGTTTATGCCGTCTCTATAATAACACTCGTCCAAACCACCTTTGTTGTTTGTATGTTTTTTCTTCGTGATTGATCGACGCTATCGACAATATGTCAACCGTATAAAATTATATACGGGAAATGCTTGAAACCTAATACCTAACGGCCGCCTATAAGTCCGATGAGGCGCTTCCGGTATACTATTACACACCTACGTAACCCACTCGAGCGCATTATACGTATACACGTGCACACAGTACATCGTAAAGGAAAGAACTCTTCGTACTTTTCTATGACGAATCTTATAAAAACGAAAAAATTTATCACGTTACTCGAGGTAATATATATGTAATATAAATTGATTAACAAAACATACACGATTAATTTTCACCGTTATAATGTCGTCTCTCGTAATATATATATATATATATACATATATGATTTTTTTTAAAAAAAATTGTTTGGATATCCAAATTTTGACGAGAATTTTCGCGTACATTTGTTACATAAAATCCGACATGACATAATCGCGTTATATTATTATTTTAAATGAAAAAATAACTTTTCGTTTTCCTACCTTATATATTAAAGCAGTCTTGCCGCCGAAAATAGCGATTTTATAATATGGTAAGCTGAGATAATGGTCTTGGTTTCGTTTTAAATGTTATTTCTTTCGAGGAAACAACACGTCGTAAATAATTGACGTCACCGCATAGGTCGTAATAAGCATAAGTTACTTCTTTTACTTTTATTTAGTTTCTACAATAAATAACAGC
The DNA here is from genome assembly GCA_025469175.1 of Geopemphigus sp. TES_GeoC_2020. NCBI lineage: Eukaryota > Metazoa > Arthropoda > Insecta > Hemiptera > Aphididae > Geopemphigus > Geopemphigus sp. TES_GeoC_2020. The sequence goes on from JAIPRN010002229.1 coordinate 8,793, forward strand.
ACGATTAGGAAAATAACGCGAACCGTATTTTAAAATTTTTTAAAATTCGGTATTTAAAAACGGAAATTGAATAACAAAAACGATATTCGTAAGTGAAATCTAAAAAAAAAAAACGCCGATATTAATATTAAAAATCGAAACGGTCCTGTTTATAAAAAAATCCATTCTCCAGCTGGAAATAAACCCGACAAATTATAATCAACTCGGTAACTAAAATTGTAACGAAAATCAAAAACAACGGAAAACCCATAGTCCGAACTCATATCGGTGTATTTTAATTCAGATTCCAAGTACTCGACGAAAAATTAAAAATGTAAAATAATTAAAAAACCGGGCTAAAAATGTTATCGAACGATAAATTATATTTTTATTTACACTGGAATATGGCATGTGGTAACGATAACAAAAATAACATCATGGACGACGACGACGGCACCGACGGAGGAGTTATTCGGTAATGACTTGTAAACAAAAAGAATATTAATGTATCTGGAAAGATTTATTACGTTTATTCTCCAAAACGCCGAACAATATTACGAACACGAGCCGTGTAGCACGCGTAAAAGTCTACTCGAAAATGATTAAAGCATTCGCCACTATAGTTACGTTTTTTTAATTAAAACGAACGCGAAATGAAATAAACATTCGCGAGATTTTATGTGTCGATTTACGCACTAGTGCGCGTACACCTAAAACCGCGTATTTACTACACGTAAATCGGCCGTGCTAGGAATGGTTCATTATCGCTGAACCGAAAAAATGATTACGTATTCGATAGAAATGTATACACGAAATCGTCCGACTGGAAAAACGGTTCTAAACAAACGTCGAGTTAACGAATTCGTGAAATGTTTTCAACTACGAATACGAATTTATTTGTAAATAATTTCGAGTAACCTTTCGAACGCGATTCAATTAAACTTTTAACGACCTCCGTATTCTTAATACCCTTAACCTACACATTCAGTGGTACTGTGTGCGAGAACGTCGTCGCCGTCGTCGTCGTGAAACTTAAACGCAAAATGTTTTCAATAATTAACCGCGTGGAATACGAAAAATACGTTTAATCTCGGCAACGGTATTTGCGCCCGCCTTCGCCAAATCGGACGACGCTCTATTTGATGGTTTTCGACTACCACGCCGCAGAATATTGCGCAGCCGTCAATGAGACCATTCGTTATAAAATGCCGCGGGACTACTATACAATTATCGTCATTAATATTGTTCTGTAAAAGTTCTGTCCGTAAATCATTTATTCGCTTTAAATCCTTCGTGATAGTTCCCTCGGTCGGATAAAACGGCATGGGGGAAATCCTACATACGATTGGCGTATAAATCTTTTCATACTGATTTCGGAGTATCCCTCGGAATCCACATGTGATGGATTTATCGGTTTAGCGGCGATTTAATAGGACGGACGAAGCCGTATAATAGCTGACTGCGCAACGGCTTAGAACGTTTTACATTCCAACGAGACGAAATCTACTTGAACGAGTACCCTCAAAAGTTTTACTTTCGCCGATATATATATCTTATAATCGAATAAAACGTATCCGAATATTGAGTAATAATACGACAAAAAAAATCGTAAATTCCATTCCAATTTATTATTTTACCATTATGTAAAAAAATGTAAAACGTACGTAATACTGACGTTGCGCTTATTTCAGATGTGAGTTTGACAATGTTAAGTAATTCAACGTTGTGGTGGACAACACGTTATTATGTTCCACGATTAAAGAACAGGTATGTCAGTAACGAAAAAAAATTGACCGTTTAGGCGCTATTTTTTAAACAATTTCAAACAACGAAAAACGAACAAGACAACATGAATTGTGTAAACTGAAGTAAACTCCTTTAATAACTTGTTTTATTAAATCGTGAAGAACGAAAATAGAGCCAAGTTTATCATTTTACTAAAAGCGTAAGGGAGTTATAACGTAAAGTAAAAATAATATTTTCAAATATATAAGGGAAATGTTTTTTATTTCTACAAATTTAAGTTCGCTTGAATAAACTACACACAATTTATCGTCGTCATTCGTTATATTTTATATAATATAGATTATAGAACACAATTTCTACGCGTTCGTGCTTAATAAGTTTTCGGTTTTTTTTTAAAAAACTTTATATCGTATTTATTGTGCCTTAACTTAATATGTAAAATTTATGTACCGGAGGTAGAAAGTGACGATTATCTAAGTGAATTTTTTATAAAGAAACAAAAATTTCAACTTCAGGAGATAAAAGGGCTCTATACATTTTCGTAATATTACTATATAATTATTCCATAAGGACCGTTTGAAGCATAATATATGATTTTACGTTGATACAGTCGTCTCGAGAACGACGAACAATCCTAAAGCCGCCACTACGGTTTATTGTTATTCGATTGATTTTTCGGAATAAATAGACCGAAAGTATTCATCAAGATGTTTTCGATGGATTTATATCTTTAAAAAAATAGCCGGAGCGGTCCTCCGAACATCGCGTCGGGGCGTTAAGCGTCCCTTAAGTGTCACACGCTCTTAAATCGTGCCGGCCAATTCGGCCGTCTTCGAATAAATTGTCGAGAATCGGTCGACGACTCCCCGGATATGAAATAAAATCGTTCGTTATTCGAGACCTCGAGAAAGTTTAACGCGTTCCGCATTCGTTCCCTAGGCAGTTCAGTTATTGTTGTACGCCTCGCGCGTCGCGCGTTAAAACCCAACGCGTTCGGCCGGTCGGTCGGTCGCTCCCTCGGGATTCCTAATAACTCGCCGTCGTCGTGTTCGTCGTGCCCGCGCCCCGGCGGAAGTAATTAAAATCTCACCGAGAAACAAATGCCGTTAAATAATCAACATTGACGGACCCGTTCATTCCGAGGCCGGGTAACAATAACGAATAATAATTGCGTTAACCGTGCACGTACAACGTTGCGAGCCGCACGAGGTTGCCGGAACTTTTTGGTTCTATATTATTAATATTACGAGTACTTCCTAATACGAATCAAATTGAATGTAAACTCGTTAAAACGTCAAACGCGTTCGCGTGAGTGGCGTGTAGGAGACTTTCGGAGGGAAATTTAATAATGCGTTGGCGTTTTTTCGCTTTCGATGATTCTAACGGACGTCGACTAGTACGGGCGCAACGCGTTACAAAAACTACACGTAATGGACGAAAGGGTTCGAGGAACGACAGCGGTGTTTTTAGCGTTTTAGCGCGAACAATAACTGGTCGTTGAGTCGCCGCCAAATTGCAATGGGCGAAAAATAACGGCGCCGGGAATTGATTTTGAAATCCACCGAAAATGCAAGTCGTCGTCAAGAGCATTCACCGTCTTCGTCGGATTTGAAAATTCGTTTCACGGTCAAAGCTCTTCTAAAGTACGAACGTACTTGTTTATTATCATCTCACCGTCGTCGAACTAATCCGTGTCGAGTTTCAGCAAGCACGGTAATTTACGTAATTTTTGCGACGTTTAGACGTACCAAAATTCGAACTATCTCGATGTACAATAATAGGATACGGACGTTTTTGCGTTCGATTAAGCGGCTAAACAGTCGGCCGACAAACGCTGTACCGTCGATTTTGTTCTAATTTGACGTGTTTAAAAACGGCAACAAGGAATACGTATTAGTACTGAACTCGCCGTTAAATGGAACAAAAACAATATTTAAAAATATAACCGGAAAATCCTGAGACTACCTGAAATGCGTTCCCATATTTTTCGTTATCTATTTAGAGAACTCGTTCAAAATTGTCGTCGCGCACGTGTTCCTCCGCGGTCTATAGGGATATTTTTGAACGGGAAAAACATAAAAATAATCGGGAAAATTTCTCGAATAGTCGAGCGACCAAAACCGACGAAATTCGTACAGACGTTTGGGTCGACAATTATGTAATAACAGATTCGACCAACTTTTACGATTCAAACGAGGTTTCGGGTTGTTAAATGGCTAATTTCGGGTCATGTTCGTCTCGATGGTATTGATGACAAATTGTAGTCGCCTCGAACGAAGATTCGCGCTGAAAGTCCGCGTTATTCGAACGGTCGCACAAGGCGCATACGACTTTTTTTTTTTTTATTAACTAATTGATAAACGCGACTATTTACTACCGACCTTATCCGGTTGAGACGGTATACGCGAAGATTCCAAAACTTCGCGGACGATCGTTTACAATTTATTCAGCGGGAGGGGAGGAGAGATCGCATAAAGTAGTCGCGCGCATTCGGGAATATCCGCTGCACGTGCGTATCGTCATAATGAAAATATGATAATAGCCAGAAACGAATCGTATATACATATCAAATTAAAGAAACAAACTGGAGGATATCGTAAATTTCGTATATACGCCGCACAAACAAATATATATATATACGAACGCGCGTACATGTGTGTGTGCGCGCGCGCGATTGTAGTAAGTGTGCGTAACAACATAATACAACTTTAACAATAATTCGTAATTACACTTGGTGAAAATCAGTGTCCGCGAAGTTTTCTCCACTGACATGTTGAATTAATAACCCGGAATGTACGGGGATATATAAGTTTGTGTCAAAAAAACTTTAGCAATTTGTAGTAAAACGCGGAATATAAATAATGATGCAAAAACGGCCGGCGCTCTCGCTTTATTTTGTCGTTAGTATATATCGTCCACCGTCCCCGTCCTAGCCACCGCCTCAGACACTGTTCATCGCCAGAAATCGATTGTAAACTTCCTTTTTTAGACGTACTTACGTTTATATATATATATATATATATATTCATGTTTAGTTTACGTTATACTTAGTAGTATGGCTCCGTATATAGTATACATCGTTACTGCTACTCGAAAGTATACTACTAATAAAATAGTTTTCATGATTCATTGAATATTACCCAAAATGTTAGTTTACCGTAAACACACACACACATATACACACACACACACACACACACACACACACACACACACACACACACTACACGTTATGGTATACACTACGCGTTATATGGTATGAATAAAATAAACGGGACTTGTATATTTTCCGTGTGACGGTGCGAGCGCGTGGTACCGGTACTTGAAAGTTTTTGATTAAAATTGAATCAACTCGGTTGTAGTTAACGGACGAACCCGTTAAGACGTTCGACCGGGAGCGTATTGTGAAAGGGAATTCGGAGTAACGAAAAAATGTAACCGTAAATATTACCAATCGAAATTAAGATTTTTTTACGTCTAATTGTGTTCGGTACATTCTTGGTTCGTCTCAATTCGATTACGCTATGTCGACACACAGCGGTGCACTAACGATCAAATCTTTTCACGATACGCGGTTAACAAATGTACGCGAAGTAGGCGCGATTGACTAAGATTATTCCAGGGAATCACGTTTAAACTACGAGTGATATACAACGTACACGTTTGTACTGTCAAGTACACGATTAAAAACTGATCTTAATAAATAGAATATTTTACGGACGAAAAAAAATAACTTTGGACAATCGACAACTTTAAATTGACGTGCGAATATAAATATACACATTGCAAACAAGAATGTCTAACAACTTTTTAAACATTTATACGGCCAGTTTTTTATTCGTTACGCGGAATATGCGCAAGATAGGTTTTATGAATCGACGCTGAAAACTTTGAAGTTGTGTATTTCGTAAACACTTTTTTAGAAATGTCTAGCAAGTTCGAATATGATTTGTTGGAAGGGTTTTGCAAGCGGCACAAACGTCGAATCGTATGTATTTCAATCAATAATAATGTTAGAAATATCGTTATTTTCATAAAAAATTCGCGATACATAATAATTAACGATATCGGGCATTTCGTAAATACGACCGTGGAATTCATTCGTTCCCAGATAAAGTAATTTGGATGTTAAAAATTATCAAATATTGTTTTTCACGTCTTCCTACGGGTGGTTTACCGCTATTTTTCGTTTGTTTCATTATTTACTTCGTCTAGTTACTGATAAATATTACCTATTCGGTGTTTGGCTATATAATAACGATGGAGGTGTTTGTACAAACAAATTATTTGTCGATCGAATAACTTGTTTTTACCACGATCACGGGGTATATACCTCGTCTACGTCAAGTCCGTGAGCTGAGGCAGGTACGTGTTTACACGCAATTATATATTTATATATATTGCGCGAACTTTTGGTTTCGCGCAAAACTAATTGTTAACGTTTAACAGATAAATTTTAAATAAATGACGTCGCCCGTTTTACCATTGGTCAACGTTCGATAATATCAATAATAGCAGAAGACAAATAAATCGGATTTCTAATTAATTATATATTGAAACGAACCGAAATACGTTGTCGTCGACGTACGTACGACGTAATAAACGTCCGTATTTTGTGCGTACATTAATAACATCAAAGACCCGGGATGTGTCGCCGTATGGATAAAACTTGAAAACCACGTCGCTTATTATAAATCCGCCTGCTGATTACGACCCGAGTGCATGGATTTAACTCACCGAACGTGCATATATTGACCGACATCTAAATAGGGTATAGGGCTGCCCCTTAAAGTGACAGTGTATCTATAGTACCGTCGTCGCTTTATAATGAAACGTTTAGTCATTTCCCGAAAACAAACTTTTTCGTTAACTATTGTGCTACGAGAAATTGCGCGAGTTTTTCAACTAACTGTCGTTTCTAACTTTAATAATGAATGAGATACGCGACACGAAATAGTTTTATATTTTGAAAAAATATTTTATTCCATAACGTAAAATTATTCTAAAAATATAACGTTTCTTGTTGAGAGAGAAAAGGTTCTATGATAAATATAAATATTACAGGTACAATACAATTTAAACAAGTTCATGCTTAAATAAATTTTATAACTTTTTGCTTTAAAGAGAACCAAGTGAGTTATGTACAAAGGAATGGTATTGTATATATATTTATCAAGTCACTAAAAAAGAAACCAAACAATTAAAGTTTTTAATAAAAATAATTTGTTTAACTATGAAAATATTTCTGTAGAATTAGCATTATCCTTGTTTTTATACAGTTTTCTTAGAAAAGAATAAAAATTTATATATTGATTTTGAAAATCAATAAAATTTTTATTTACCCCCAATTTTGTTTCTGACGATTTAATTAATTATTTTCATCGAAAGCGTTAGAAATTCAATAAAAATAAAATGTGTTAAGAATAAATATTATTAAAGGCGATAACTATATAATTTAAACTCGAAAAAAATAAAAATAAAATCGTGGAATTTGGGTTTCTAAATAATTTTAATTACGAAAGCATTTCATTATCAGGCACGGACTTACCAATAAAGTCTATATAGTTAAAATTGAAGAAAAATGTACTAAACTTACGAAACATTACTAATATTCGACATTTGTTGACGTAGCAATTACGTTAAAATTAATTGTGTAGTGAAAGACCGTTAGCCTATCTATAGTTATAAGTTAATGACGTTATTAAAAAGTTACAATACTTTATACTTGACGTCTTTATTTTGTTGTTCGAATAAAATTTCATTCCGATACAATCGCGAAAGATACTATTATTGAATCGGAGTTCTCGCAAAACGAATATAATAATAAAACACCGACTAAGACATTTCTGTTTTCCGCCGTCAAATATTCTATAAATAACGATGAAAATCAATTGGACGAATACTTATTATAATTATTCGAATAAAATCTATTATAACGTTTTTGGAGTTTTTTAGATTGATTCTCGCAGTTGTCCCGAGACAGTGTCAAGTAAATTATTAAGTAAAGTATAACTCTATGTAATTATGTCATCAATTACTCATGACGCTTTGAGTTTTTATTGCGTAATTCCAAATTATTAAGCTCGACAAAACCGTCTATTTTCATTTGTCGATAGGTATTGTTTTGGTATTATTATTAAAAAATATTATTATTTTGTTTGGATGATAATTATTTTTGATTTCATATTACGAAGGAAAATAATATTGTTGTAAAAACAAAACTTTTACTACTACACTCGTAACGAACGTAAAAGCAATTTAGTTTATTTTTGTACGTTTATATTTATTTTTAGTTTAGATAAGATTAATGAAACGGTAAAAAATGTTGCAAAAACTTATTGCGCTTTTTTGCTCTTTAAACTTCTTTTTAAGCTAATATCGATTAAATATTTGTGACTCGAAACCTTTTAAAATTTAAACATTTCAAAAATACCCGTATTATTCGTATATTTTGTATTTAAATGAGACGAATATTTATCACGTATGAAATTATTATCGATTGAAACTAATTTTTCGCTTATACGAAAATTGTAAAACCTAAGTACATTACAGTACGACAAATACGACAAAACAGCAACAATTACTTATGAAATGGCTACCGTACGACGTAAAATCAGCGCTATGGCTTGCGTTGTACTAACCGATTAATATTACACGTACGAAATTGAATTTTTCGTTTATTCGTTAATTCACCACACACATGTGCACGCGGTGTTAATCATCGCGCCACCTGTTGTACGAAATTATGGACACTATTTATTATCGTATGTCTGTTTATTTACGGCAATAAACTTTTCGATTAAACATTATTATTATTGTTCATTTTTAATGTAACGGCAAGTGTTTTTAATAAACAACCGACTGATTCACGTCGCAACAATATATTTAAGTACAACGTACAATACGATATTGTTAAATAGGACGTATTTTGTGCCATTGTAAGCAACGTTTAATTTATTTCGTAATTACGAAACGACAAAATGGAATTTCGACAAAATTCAAAAACACGTTTTTCTATTTACTTTTCTAAACATTTTCTTTTATCGAAATGTACGTCGTGATTCGCTATTTTAGTACAATTTTCACGTTTAAAATGTACCGAATGAATCAATTGTTTTATTTGAAAGAGCCGAAATAAATCTAGTTAAATAGATGTCGGTTTATTAACAAAATACGATTATAATTAATTGACGAATAGTCGAAAAAATGAAATGAACATTATTCCGTGAAAATGCATTTATAGTTCGCTTATTCGAATTAAACAATTATTATATTAGTTTATAGTATTATCGTTTAAATTACAGTTCGTTTTATTTATTGTAAAATATCCCAATATTCGATAATAGCTTAATTATACCCTAAAATATAAACAAGATATTCATTTTTAACTAAAGAAAATACACTAGAAACAAAGAAATAATGGATAATAGTAGAAAATACACGATATTGTGCATATTAATGGCCATAGTTGTCGATGCTATATGATCAATAAAAAAAATAATAGTAAAAATTTAATTAAAACGAAATTCAAAACACAATTTAATACGCTAAGTTTATCTTCGTACGCCGTTATAATTAAGGGCAGTTTTTATTATTGAAAAATTCTCGGAACAATGTCAGGAGTTCCCATAAATATTATAAATTGGATTAATAACGTATATATGAAACATATTATATAATTAAAGTCTAAAGATATCGTTATTCTATCATAAAAATATTACAATTTACTAAATATGTTTAATAAATGGTGTTAAGCCGTTGATGCTACGGTTATCGGTTCGAGGGGATCACTTGATCGGATGTTGTTAAAGTTGTATTATTATTCTAAATTTTAAAGCAGCGATAAATCGTCGCATTTTAAAACCCTTACAGAGAATAACACTGTTTATTGTTATTTTCTGTAGTTTTTTGATATTCGAACAAACAAAAGTTATAACGAACGGTTTATTTTAAATACCGTTAAAATATTACACGTCTAAACTTGTATTGTACTTTGAGCTCTTAGAAATACAAAAACTATCCGTTACGAATACGTTGCCAATATTACGGGTGTTTTCGCATTTTTTGGGCGGTTTTTTATTCCAGAATTTGCTTGGTAAAGCGAAAAACGTGTCATGTAAAGTACTATCAACGTAGAAATTGCTATCGAAACGTAATACGTGTCAAATTCATACACACACACACACACACACACACACACACACACACACACACACACACACACACACACACACACACACACACACACACACACGCACACACACACATTTTATACAAAAAAGTGTTCACAAACAAAATAAAATAAAATAAAACATCCCTCGTTGTAAAACCAATACATTGTTAGCATTACTTAGAAATTAATAGAAACCTAAAACATCCACATTCTTCGACATTGTCAACAAAAGTTAATATATCATATTATTATGGAATTATACATGAAAATCAAGGCTTGAAATGGATTTGAAATGATTACCGTTAAATGTCAGAATGAATAGCGGCAAATACCAACATTATGAAAAATCGAAATATATTTATTAAATACACGTAAAATGTAAAACGAATATATAAGAATATAGATATTCGAAATTGAAATAAATACGTATCGGTAAACCGACACGAATTTGGAATCTTAACACTCGGTACGCGAAATCGAAAACTAAATTTAAAAACATTTAAACAAATCGTAATAAAACAAGAATCGAATGCCTAAAATGTTTTTATCATACAAAAACCTGAATGTAATAATTAAATACCGAGAACGGTAATAGAAATATTTTAATTCTCTTTTATGCCTCCATTACAGATATGACTATATATATATATATATATATATATATAAAAAATCTTGATAAACAGGATTTAAATAATACGCAAGATTTATACAAGAAAATCGTACGGTTTATTCATGGTATGTAATACCTATTGTTATTTACGCGAGAAATGTTTAAAATCGTTTAATAAATTTTATTTTTCGCCCGTTGTGTGTGTGTGTGTATTTATGGAATAGCAGCGACGGCGGCCAGTTACTTTGAGTTTACAGTTTTCGAGTGCCGGAAGATTAAATTTTTCCCCCCTTTTAACTACCTACGCAGGGATTTACAATATAATTGTTATTTCCTAAAACGTGGCGAACTTAAAGTTGGCACGGTTTCGCCGCGTTCGCTATATCTTCGAAGCTGAACTTTATGATCAAACATCAAATTCTCGTGTAATATACTATTTTGGCGACTTTCCACGAACGAAGGGTGTATTATTAAACCTTAATCGAACAGTAATCGAATAAAATTAATGTTGTCGAATAATAATAATAATAATAATAATATATAGGTAATATACGTACCTAATAATATAATAACATCACGTTTCACGTGATCTATTTAAATATAGTCAATTTGTACGGAAGTGTTCGAAAAGTTGTATTGTATAAGTTTTAACTAGATTTAGAGTTTAAAACAAAGAGACGATTTATTTTTTACATAATTTCCTGCAAACTATAGCGTTTCTTTTTATATACATTAAGTACGGACTAATGTATATTTTTTAAAGACAAAAAGTACGTTTTTAATGTTGACAATCTTCGCGTTTAAGGCGCGCATATTTTGGTTTTTACCACCGTACGTTTCATAAACTACGCAACTGGAAAACAAATTAACGTAAAATTCACGTCTTATGTTTCTAACGTCCATAAACATCGACTTTGGGTTATTTATAACTAGAGTTTGAACCTCATTAAGATTTTTAGATTTTTATCATTTCGATACTCAGTTTTTTAATAAGTTCGGTTTTATTATTAGGAGGTCAAAAATTGATTAAAAATATCTTAAGGTTGCAATTTCGAATTTAAATACCGGTATTGAACATCGGTTTTCAGGATCTATGTCTTAATCATAAGTTGACTATTACCTATTTTAATTCGTCGTGCATAAATTACTTACTCTCGTTTATTCCGAAATTATAATTGTATTGTAATTTTTGATTTATTATAATAAAATTAATCAAGGACAGATTTCTAAATTAAAATTGTTTATAGTTTTTTTTTCGATTATAGGTTTTTGGTAATTAAGATTCCGCGATTTATCTTATTCGCTTTTGTAGAAAATTAAAACGTTCATTTTCGAATATTTTATATATTTAAATCGGTTTCGATTTTTTATGTTTTCGATATCGGTTCGGGTATTAATTTCGATTTTTAACGGATTTTACCGGTATTTAAAATCGAAATCAGATTCAAATCCCACTTAGAAGGTTAAAAACACTATATCGTATTATAGTTTTTTGAAAAATAAACACGATAGAAATAATTACGATACGAGTTCACATCAAGGAAAAACAATTCGTCGTCTCGTCTCGAACGTTTGCAAAATATATAAATATAAGTATTGCGTGTTTCGCCCGAAGCGTGGTTCGACGATAATTCTTACTAGATAATGATCACGCGAATCTGTATATTAGATAATATTATATTACATATCGCGCCTCTCCGTAAGCGTTCAAGGAATGCTATATGATCGCGTCAGCTTACAATTACAATTACCCCGAATTGGGCTTACAATCAAAATCCCTAGACTCTCTGCGAGGAGGTTGAGGAAGGGACGTAATCGATACTTGATATAAATATTACGCCGTATATTATAACCGACGCGGTGTGGTTCGCGAAATGGATTCCGTAATATGATTATGGTAATAACAACGGCAGTGTCTTGGGATCTCTATTTTTCTAAAGACGGGCCAAGTTGATTTCTAGCATCACGATTTCGTCGGCGTGATATTATAATTAAACCGAAGCCGGTTTTTCTAAACGCAGACAATTTGGCGATGAAAACCGCACTATATTATTCACGTCGGTACGCGATGCGAAAGATAAATTCGTACGCAAACATATTTGAACGCTCGTTTTACGTAAACGAATCAGCGTTGTTCTCGTATTACGAATTATTCTGCTTTTTAAAATGTCACTTTTCGTGTGAATCCATCGTGTTGTCATAGTTTTTATACGTTTCAGTATTATTTCATAAAGTAAAAAAAAATTTTTAATTTTTCTACATAATTTCTTTGACTTTAGTTAAATAACTAGTTGCAATTTTTATTCTACTATGTCAATTCAATAATTCACGCTTAATTAATAGAATTATTTGCAAAACTAAGGAAGTTAATTCATTTTCTTTTTAACTCCCTTCGTTAAAGATTACTTTTTTTCCATATATGCTAAAAACTAAAATGTTCTAATTATCGTTAAAAATGAAGGTTAAAATAAGACTTTCTAACGCTTATATGATTTTCAATACATTTATGGTTATGTTGTAAAGTACTTTAAACAATTCTATAGTATTTGACGTTATCTATATAGTTGAAAATTTAACTTAATTTTGATACTTTTGCGTAAATAGATAAATTCGGAGTCACACTTTACGTAAAAACAAAAACCCAGTAACTTATTAAGTTAAAGGTTAATTTTTGAAAAATTAACTTGTTAAGTAACCTTATTAAAATTGTACTAACTTTTCGATTTAATTTTGACTTTTTACTCGTTAATACTCAGCCTCGATTTTGCAGTTTATGTAACATCCGGAAATAAATTTTCTTTTTAACGAAGTTCCAAACACATTCGGTTGAATTCTGTTTTTAACTTAATAAATATTTAATATGGATTCATCGACGTTACTTAGGTATTACTATTACGAAATGTCTTTTATATCGATTATAACGATAATTTTAATCGCGTATTGTTTGCCCGTTTTAACTTTTAATTGGTTAATTTTTTTTGTTCACCAAAAAAATATGTTAGACAATATCGTTAATATAATTTGAATAAATTTAAATTAACTTGCCCGTATTTGTATATCAACGTGGCCAAAATATTTACACCGCAATCAGGGCACCCGGATTTTGGTATTTTATTAATATTAATCACCGACGTTTCGGTGTACGTTATCCATACGTACAATTTCAAAAATATCGAAAAATAAATAAGTACTCCCTATAAAAAACGTGACATACTTGTTTAAAGTACTATATATTCGACACATTTCAACGAAAATTCGGAATACTTCTTTGATTATACCGTATACGGTATTTCTGACGCGTCCAGTTATAAATAGTTTATACATACGTTTCATGGGACACGTAATTATTTACAAGTGGTACTCGTCACACAAATGATATTAATACTCGAATGACATAACCTTTAAATATTAACATAATCGATATAAAACAATGTGAACGAACAAAACGGTTATTATACGAAATTGTTAGCGCCAGGTCAAGCGATAATTAATACCTTTAACGGTTCGTTAAAATATAATGGACCAACCGTGGGGTCACTGTTTGATGTTGAAAGGATCGCGGAATATTTAAATAACACTTTGAATTGTTTAAACGTTATACGACCCGACAGTAGCTCTATATCACGGGGTCGATGTATTGGTAGTTTCTTTCTTTATTTTTTTGTTATATTAACCATTGCCGCGAAATCACAAAATATTTAGTACACGGGGTTTTTATCATTTGGGAATTCGATTTCTAGAAATACGAGCTCGCCGAAAGTTACCGGTATACAAAAATTAAAAACGTACCATATTAATATTCGTATCGGAAGTAATTTGTTTTGTCGTACATCCGTCTTACGAAGCCTAATAAAATTGACACCGAACAAAAATTATATGGACGAAAATGGTCTTTTCGCGTTGTAGTTTAAAATGAACGAAACATATACGTGATATCCCGACAAAAACGTTTTGCAGCGAATTCGGTATAAAAAAGCTGCGTAGTAAAAGAAAGTTTTAAAATTCGTGATACAGTTTTAGCGCGGTACCATATTTCCGAGTTACGCTTTAAATTAAACGTCACGTAAATACACGTCTGGCATTATATTCAAATTGTATGGGTCACGACGAATTAACTTACTTGGTTTGGTCTAATGAATCGATAACGCACAGAGAAATAATTCACCGTGCGTTATTAATACATTAGGTACGGTACGAAATAGATTACATTCAGTGAATGTAACAAGCGACCTCCGGGCCAAGTAAATTCGTTTGTCGTGACTCATATAATTTAAACGTTATATCAGATTTGTTTACCGTACTTACGCGACGTTTGAACGAAGCGTATAATCGTTTGGCGTCGAAATTATATCTCGACTTTTAGAACTTTTTGTTTTTACTTTGCCATTTTTCACAAGGATTTCGCGAAGTGTTTCGTTGCGATGTAGTGTACATATAATCGTATATTGCTATTCGCTATTTTAAACGATTTTTTTTTAAATAATTCTTACGTTTCCGCGTAATAATACATTTTAACTTCAGTTTTAATCATAATTAAATCGAAAACAAAAAAAATTGTATTCTTATTTTTTTAAATCGAGATATTTTACAAAAAATATTTAAAAAATTGTTGACGTGTACCCCTTTTAGTAAGAAAACTTCATTCATTTTTAGTGTTAGCCAAATTTTAATATATCGGTATTATTAAATTTTAGCGAAATAACGTTTGGATCGATTAATATTTACTAGTCGCCCAAATAGGTTTCTCGCGGCTTGTGATATAAGAATTTGATATCTATATAAACCTTAAAAATTATAGAGTATCTCTAATAAAAAGTTCCATCGTCATTTATAAAAAAACAAAATTCATTTTATAACTATTTTGGATTTTGTTCGACAAATGTAAAATACAATAATTGTAGCATAGAGTTCTAAATAATTATCATAAAAAAAAATACAAATTTAAAATGTGCGCAAAATAAGAGTTTCGACATTTACCAGATATAAGTGGCTCAATTAATAATCATTTACAATAGAGAAATTATAATAATTGTATACATAACTGTTAATATTCGCGTAACGACGTGTTTTTTTGAAACATTTGAAAAAATGCCGTATCGATGTGTATAAAATATAATAAATAGGTACGTACTTAAGAGCTAAACCATTTGACATACATACTTGTGGAATACTCGATAATACTAATACAGATACAATTATGTACTATATTTACGAGATACAACTGTACTTCAGTATAACGACGTAATAATAAAATTTATAAAAAACACGTAAGCGTTAGGAAACAATGGCTTTTTTATTGTTTAACAATAAACGTATTTATTCTGGAAAAAGATCAGTTTTGCGTACGGACTCGAAGATTTTGTTTTATATCAAAAGTTCGACGTACCCTTAAAAATTATTATATAATTACACGAAATATGTCAAAATACACAATTCACGTTAGACTATGAGATAGTTGATCGACAATCATTGTACAATAACGTCATCAAAAAAACACGTTTCGAATTTAAAAGCGTTCGAATTGCGAATACCAAGTGTGGCGTTTCAATATTTTCGCTATAGAAATAATCGAAAATTAACTTGAAAACGACCACTTAAATTTCACTCTGAGCTAAATATTTTTTTTGTTAGGTAAATACGATAAATTCACATAATTCGCACAAAGTGACTTTTTATCGATACTC
This sequence comes from Geopemphigus sp. TES_GeoC_2020, assembly GCA_025469175.1. NCBI lineage: Eukaryota > Metazoa > Arthropoda > Insecta > Hemiptera > Aphididae > Geopemphigus > Geopemphigus sp. TES_GeoC_2020. The sequence continues at coordinate 24,985 of JAIPRN010002229.1, forward strand.
CCGTCATAAGTAACGGACAAATGTATTGGATTAAAATATATATTCACTCGCAACTAATAATAGAAATAGTTCGTACGATATACATGAAGTATAATCGCGTATATTAAATATATATAAATATTAATTATATATAAAATCGTACTATAACGCAAACATATTTTTTGAATTAATAATTACGTTTCGTCGTTTGATTTTGTTTGAAGTTAACAGAGGACTATCACCAGTTCGACCCTGCAACTATATACTACTTTTAAAAAGTTCTGTATTATGTGAAAGACATAAGCGTTGGTATAAGCATTTTCTTTAGGTGTAACATAAATAATAAGAACCGTAAGCATAAAATAAGGATACGCATCCCTCCTACACTATCCATTAAAAAATAAAGGTCGAAGTAATTTGTTTTGGCTTCAGTGGCTAAACTTAAAATTGTTCTTAAATAATATTATCAATAACTGTCGGGCCTGTTTAAGTAATTACTAAATACTAATAATAGTAAAGTCCTCTTATTACCACCTGGTGGTTTTGTACTAAATTTTTATATTTCGAGCTAAGAGAAACACCTGTACATTTTTCCACGTGAGTCTCAGTGTGGTTGTTGTTGGACGTAAACAAATTTTCGTATAACACAGACGCTTCGATTTTTATATATAACGTTATTTTCCGGTTGTGAATTGTATTTAGTTGGTTATGTACGTTTTTTTCCGTAGTTTTTATTTTAAGCTACCGACAAATTGCAAAAAATACCAGGTAAAGTCGTTCTCACATCCATAATGCGCGAAATCAAATTTCCCTTTTTTATCGTAATTGAAAATTTAATTCTGGCTCCATCTAAGTAATCCACTTGACCCACATATACACATTCACAGTGTGGCCTTAATTTTTATAGGGATTTAATTTTAACATTTTTATTAGGCTTACGAATATAATATAATTATATCCGTAGCCCGTACGTTATATAATGCTTAGCGTTAATTGAAAAATAAATAATGGCGTATTGAAAGTATAAAAATAAAATAAGCTTTAAGAATGTCCCGGACGCGTAGTGATTATTACAATCGTAATTTAATATTAATAATATAATATTCTACGGCAATATCGACCTACGTTAAGTCGCTTGATCAAAAATATCGATCGTTTATTAGTGATTGTATACGTTTATCGTAAAACGAACATAACTGTGTCGATAACACGTTTTCGCGTACCATCTTTACGAATTAAAATAATTAGAGAATTCGGTCCTATAAAAAGATGTTAGTACGAAACGCATTAATTTAACGGAACACGATTATCAGGTGCGGCGCACGCTGTATACGATGCATTCCTCCAAAACTGTCTATGTGTCCAGGCATACGTAAATCTCAAAGTGCCGAAAAATATTGCAGCTAGAGTAAAATACGCATATGGTACGTATGGATGTTGCGCCGTCTTGCTCCGCATTCTCCGGAGGAGCGTCGTATGTCGACCCGACATGGACGTGAAGGTTGTCAACTTGTGGCCAGATCCAAAGATAGGAGCCGACGGAATTTCTTACTATTATTATTATTAAAGAAAAAGAAAAAACGAAACAAATTAGAAGTTGAATGTATATATAGATATTTTTATATGTTATTAAGGTTGTACCGACCTTAATCAAAATTAAAAGGAGAAAAATTTAAACGTATTAACGAAATTATATTAACAAATTTACTACTCTATTCACTGTAGCTCGCCGAAAGCGGTCCCCGTCCCGGGGAACGATGGGTGAGAAGACTACTCCATAACTACCGGCGGGGACTTATAAAAAGAAAAAAAAATTAAAAGAAAAAAAATTGGATATAATATAAATTTGAATCAAGAACTATTTCGAAACACCGTTCCCCTTGTTCGTGGCTGTTAAAAGAGTGACAAGGTGGAGTAGGTCGGTGCGACTATCAGTACAGACCTTATCGCTAAATAACTATAATCTCGGGTTAATGGAAAGAGTCAAAGGTAAAATTGAACGTTACAACGTATTAGTCGGACACTCCTCGCGAAATTGTCAAATTACCAACACGGTACGAAATATTTCGCGGACATATACGAGACGTTTTTCGTATCGTTCACAAATATCGTTAGAAACGCCGTTGAAGAACGCACGATTTATTTCCGAGACGTAATGGTTAATAAAAGAAAGCGCGGGTATTTTCGAAAAAGTCTTCGTCCGTATTTTGAATTCTTCGTACGTGTATAAGAATAACGAACGGAGTTTTCCGATTTATTTTTTTCGTTTTCATTTACTAGCCCGTCTTATAGGTCCTGTACATGTTATGTACGGTGAACGGTCGTCGCTATTCCTCCTCCAGCCATGGATTTTTACCGTTTGTTTGAAATACTTACCTATATAAAGCTATTCTGCGCATACACAGGGACGGTGGTATACGGTGGGTAGTATTGGCGTGTATAAAATATATATATATATATATATATATTGTACGTAACCTACGTGCGTGCTTAATGCACCGTAATCCCACGGAATAGGATTTCGGCTGCTCCGCGGACACCTCTCCGTGATCGTTATTACTCAGCCAGAAAGAGGGAAAATTGATTCTTCGCGGGCTCACCAAAGACAATCAGCGATTTTTTATTGCCACACGGTTCGCCGGGTTCTTCGGCAGCGCGCGCGGTTCATTGGGATTTCGACAAATACGCGAGTGGAGAAGTAGTAACGGGCAATATAAAACCGCCAGGACGTGTGTACACGTGTGTGTATGTGTATGTATGTGTGTGCGAGTACGAACGTGCGTACGTGCGAGTGTGTGTACTATATGGGAAGACGTACATATGTGTGTGTAAAAGTATTAGCTGGAAAAGGTTTTGGGTCGATCGGCGTCGGTTAGGTTAAGTAAAATGTGCCGGTTTTATCTACCGACAACAGACTTTTGTTTAAAGAGCTAAGCAAATATAGTTCGTCCTATAAATTAATGACGCGAATTGAAAGTGTAAACGTCCGGACCGCGACGAAAAAAGATTTCATCATTATTATTGTTGTGGTTTTTTTTTACGTCCTACTAATATAATATATTGGATTCGATTTAATTTTCGTGCCGTCGTTATCGAAAATGGCAATGGATTATCGACGTATAAGCAAGCGTTACGTATATATACACACACGTCAACGCGAAGCTCGAAAACGCTATACATAATACGTACAAAAGTCGCCCACAAGCGATCTCGATAAATATTTTAATACGTCGAAGACTTCCTTTTACGACAGAACACAAAAATCGTTACTAGAATTACTAGAACGGGCGCGCTCTATTCCGTACTTCTGTATATATATATATATATATATATATCTACGGAGTTATCAGAAATGTAATCAAATAGTATAATAGTCACCGGTCGTAACTACCGTCACGGTGATCGTCGATTGGACAATAACCAATAATTACAATAATCCGCGGAAATTTTCGTTTTTAAACGTTAGCCAAGTGCTGTTATTCGAAAAGCGTTTGTGGGCGATATTTCAAATACGTGCGAACAGTGTGGTTAAAGTTCGAATATGTATTATATTCGGGACGTGCCGACAATGAAGCGCAGTTTACGATTCGACTTTCCGTGACGTGTTGCCAGTAGTCGTATAATTGTTTAACGAATTTCGTTCCGTTACGATACAAACTTTCGGCAACTACAGTTTACTTATAGGCAGCGGGGGGCACTTTGAATCTAAGTTTTCGTTTCGGACGTTAAAATTTCACATCGACGATAAACCGTATTTTATGTACCGAATGACCGTCATGCACCACTGCGCTGCGCGTTAAGTCGCTTAAATGCTGTGGTCGCGAGTAGGGGTGATTTCTGAGTGGGTAGTCAATGACCGTAAGTTTACATGGATGGCTTTTCATCAAGAACTCCGATCGTTTTTATTAGCGCCGAAAGGTTATAGTTATTTTTGCGCGGGACGTGTTATTGAACCAATGTGACAGACGTCCGGTGCCCATGAACACGCGTGGTCTATAGCAGAAGGACGTGAAGAAAGCGAATAAAAGAGAGAAAAAGCGATAGAGTAACGCATATAGCGGAAAAGTGTGTTTGACTTTGACACACGTTTTGATCGTGTACGTTTTACAGGGACTGATGTTCGTGTTCGAAATAATACCGGTGACGTGTAAAGCGCGTGCGTGCGCATAATTTCCAATCCTAACGAAATGTCCCCTAAACCTAACCGGAAAGTAAAATATGTCCGTACGTCCGGTCGGACAGCGATTACCTTTCAGGTCGACACAAACGTTGGTTTATTTTCGGGCGATTCGAAAAAGGAATAAATATTATATTAGGCGGATATAAATTAGTCGATTCGCGTTCAAATCACTTTGAATATATAAAATTCCGTTTTTTTTATTTCGAACCGTTCCCTCGTAATTGCCCGTCGTTCGTAAGTACGACGCAGCCGATTGTCAATTAATCCAATCAATTCGAATAAAATAGTTTGTACGTAGACGTGTAATTCGCGTAGTATTCCTACATATTACCCTTATGCATATTTTAAACGGCACCTATTTATTCATTCAATTTCGACTACAGGATATTATTATACACAAGTATCAGTCGTATCTTACTTTGACGGCCACAGTGACGACCTATATACGCCGTACATATATATATATATATATATATTATAAGGACGGAATGTACAACAGTCTAGTATTATTGTTCATCGATTAGTATTCATTCCGATTAGTTTATCCGTTGGCATGGCGAAAATTACGCGCAGTAATTACGTTATATATTGTACGATCGACTGTAATAATCGATTTATTTCTAATTAAACGTAGTTACGGCCAAAACACAAACACCGCCGTCGGTTCCAGAAAATCGGCGAATTTTCTAATGTTTACCGATTCATTGATCTCACATTAACAAGATTATACGCTAACCAAACGTTCCGAAATATCAACCTAGGATGACGTAATTATCGCGTGAATTATTACTATCGAACGCGAAGCGACGGCAAATGAAACAATCTATAGAAAGTTTTCTCAAATCTCAAGTCGCGAATTATAAATAAATAAGAAATTATATTCCGGTAACGTCGTTTATCGAAAAAAACAAAAAATACCGAACAATCGTTACACTGAAAATATTGTCGATAACGATTAGGTTTATGTTCGAATTTGGAATTCTTCACTCCTTGAACCGAATCGGTTTTTATTTCTTTGACTTTCGCGAATATTTTACAAATATTTTAGTCGTTTCGAAAACATGTTATTACTAACACCGTATTTTTAAAATGGCGACTTTGAAATTGTCTTAACTCGAAGTGAAGTTCTATTAGTAAAATTAATTCATCACTTTATTATAATACGTAATATCCTATTAAAAAATTACGAAATTATCTAAACGGGCTAGATAATGCGACATTTTCAAAATTATTTTGTGTTTAAATTCAAAAAATAATTCTTATATAAGAATATATATAATGATATAATATAAAATATATTATTATATACGTGTATATTATATTAGGTTTATGCGTGCTTTGCAAAAAAAAATAAATAAATAACTAAGCACGAGGAGATAACGACAATGGAAGGAATACTATCTAGACCCGTGCATCCCTTTTCACTCGCCAACCACCAACATCAACCATCTCTACCAGCCATCCCCATCGAGTTTTATTGCGATTGTCTTGGCCGTAGACCTGCAGCGCACTTTGCCCAACACCGAAAGCCCGGGGGTTCGATATTCCATTAAGTCCGATGATTGATACGACGACCTTTCCGAAAACAATAGTCCATAGGTTTTTCGTCGCCAATGTCTTTTCCGTCACCTCGATGATTGAAAAATCGTTCATCTTCTATATTTCGTATTGTATATATATATATATATATATATATTATTCTCATAAGACTTTTCACTTGTTGAAAGAAAAAATGAAAAACGAAAAACCGTAGTTACCTAACGCACGCGCGCGCACACATACACTCACACATATATATAATTATTACATTGTTATTTGTTCGTGGTAACAGTGACATAAGTATAGGGAAACTTAATGGATTTCTTTTTTCATTCTTCCTTTCATACACAAATATTAACAATATAATAAATATTACGAAACGTATTATTTTTTGTGATCATTTATATACATCGATTCGTTTTTAAATGAACTTTTTTTCGTTTTTTTTCCGACCCGAATAATCGTTATAATTAATCGTATCGCGATGGAAGGTTAATGGTTATGCACGATTCATATCGTAACGTATTAATAATAAAAATTAAAATAATGGCAATAATAATAATAATAAATTATACAGTACAGATTTATTAAAAAAGTGACATAAATTAGTTATAAAACAACGGAGTGTTTCATGTCGATTCAGTAGGATACTTAGATACAAATTTCACAGTTGTGTTTTTATTATTTTGAATTTAAAAGCAACGTTAAATTATTGTTCTTGATAAATGATTCTAAACGATTTCAGTTGGTTATTTTAATTAATGAATACGATGTAGTATTTGGATTGGGTATTTATGACTCGGTTAGATTTAACTATAATATATATATATTGTATGTTATTTCGTCGATATATATCGATGAAATAACGTACAAAATAAATGAATTTCGCCGTAAATAAAATATTATAATTATTCGTGCGATTAAATTACATTGAGTATTGCCCAAAACGAATATTTTTTATTGTATTTAGGCTGTCATCGTTGAGTTCTCGAAAAATAAGTAAAGAATTTTTGTTCGGTTTTGTTTTTTGTGAAGAAATTCGTAATTTACAAACGCATAATAAATTATACGTCTGTATGGAAGAACGTGTCGACTATATTCGACAAAAACACCAGGCAACGGTAAACGACGAGAATAATATTACTTGCATTATATTACGTTATTACAACGACTGAAAGTGTATTATCGATTTTCGCATTTTTCTATCAATACGAACGAAAACGCCGATAAATATTAAATAAAACACCAACCGCTAGGGGCGTAGATCCACGTTAATCGACGTCCACTCCTTGTTAAGTGACTATCAAGTGACTTCCTGTATGAAATACACTATATAACGTCCGAATTGGAACTTTTTTGGTGGACATTTCGTTTATATATATATATATATGGTACGATATACGGACGGTTATTGTCGCGCGTAGTTGTCAGTAATAATGTTCCCGCGCTATGTCCGTCGCGTATTACGTGTTCAATTGAGCTCTCGAGTCGACTGAACAACAACACCAACGGACAACGTTCTGTCGACAGCAGCAACGCCTTGATCGAAGTTTGGACGAACCGCGCTAGTAGTTACTACTTATCTGTCGTCCAAGTCGGTGCCGTGTACTGTACGCGTAATTCCGCGTTTCCGTCAGTTACCACGGAGCCTTACGTTTAACCGTCAACAATTACGAAAACGGTATTATCGTAACCACGGCCGTCTTCTGCCTTCCCCCCGGGAACGAAATAATTTCCGTGCACGCGGAAAATATGATTAACCCTTACCTTATTTAACGATCGCGCGGGCGGGACCGCACGCACGAACCACCATAGTAAAATACGTAAACTGTGTGGCTTCGGTGCGCGACACGTTCACTGCCACTGTTTGAAAAACGCTTCACAATATATAATGATCGAAAAACATAAATCGCGGGCGATATATTTTTTTTTATCGAGTGGAGGTACACGCGGCGGACACTCTTGTTTACGATTAATTATGTCCGCCCGGGTAGCGGAACAAACGATAATAATGCCTACGATAATATAGTAAAATTCAAAATCCGTTTTTCGTAAATTCTTTTTTCACGCACGTATATATATCACAAACGGTGGGCGGACAGTGGGACACGTCCAGAATTTCGTCGCGGTTTACCGCCATCGGTGTTATCGATTTGATCGGTTTTTTTTCAATTGTCAGAAGCTTTTAAAAACGTTAACACCATACGGCTTCGCTTCTTAGTACAATTTAATAATGTGACTTATATAATATTCGTTATTGTTGTTTAATAATAACATTTGATACAAGTTTATTTATACACACTTAGAGTATCTATAAAAACGAAATTATTCGTGTTTATTTCGCCTATATTAGTAGATATTA
>JAIPRN010002230.1:0-33041 GCA_025469175.1 Geopemphigus sp. TES_GeoC_2020
TGTGGAAATATTTTTCGACGGTTTTTTTTTTTGAAAAATAACGTCGACAGTGCGCGGTTCGAAACGACAATGTTATTTCAGCCGTAAATGGAACGGCGACATTTTTCGAAAGTGCGCGGGCGACCACCACGACTTCGCGAATCGGGCCATTTTTTATACGTATGGCGCGTATGTCATATGTACGCGTTATGGAATTTTGAAGTTCGTTTTTCTTAAAACGTTCGCGTTTTCCGGACACTGTACAAGTGGTGAACGTGTGTAGTGAACGCGGACGTTTTGTTAAATGTTTCGGGGCAAATGGTCCGCGCACACCGCGACAATTTTAATACGAATTACGGGCTCCGATGGCCCGTCGCATTACGTGATCCGTACACAAATCCCGAATATGTTAACGATAAATGTGACTTTGGTAACGTTCCGTGAGTGGTCGCCGAACGACTGTCGTACTGGTATATAGATGGGCGGCGGCAAACGAGCGAATATTCGCGCCGAAAACGGAACGAAACCGTCGCGTAGATTGTCCTACGACGACGTCGCGTTGTTAATTGAGGACGACAACCGAAACCGCCGGACGAAAATCGCGAAAAAACCACCGAACGCGGGAACGCGTGGACCGCAATTATTTCGGGTCGTGACGGCGACGTCGTAACCCTCACCCACCTGACCGCGTGTTTGTCGCCCTGGGCCAGACGACCGTGAATCCGCGCGCCGTCGAATTATCCCGAGGTATGTTGTACGCGTTGTCCGCCGTACTAACCGATCCTACGCCACCGTCCCGTGCCACTTTGACTGTTACAAATCCGCGAAACTGTCGACCCGACGTGCCTTCTCCCCTCTTACGGTTCTCGTCGTTTTTCTCGTTTTGCTCACCGCCGCCGTACGCGCACGAAATGCCCGCCACGATTAATTACGACGTCATAACATCTCGCCGACGAACGTATTTCGTTAATAAACGGCCCCGGGACGACGTCCGGGCGCGACAGAAACCGACGAAACGGCCGAACACGCCTTCGTACGTTTATATTTCGTTCAGCTACGGTAAATACCGCCGCCCGACGAGTACGGATTTTTTCGTATCTACGTACGTTCGTGTTATTAACACGTAGTCTCTTTTGACCGACCGACGATAGTATTGTCCGTTATTACTTTCGGGCGCGTCCCGCGTAGAAGTATTGTCGCCAATTATTTCTCGTTTTCGAAAAGTAAGCGCGGAGACGACCCTTAGTCCGATAGTTCAATCGACAAAAATCATATTATCCCTCCTTGTCCCTCACAAAATTACGATCCTAGTTGCGCCTACGCTCGTGTGCGGTTATATCGCCGGGACGAAATGATCGATTATCGTTTCCTCTCCATCTTTCCCACCAATATATAAGACATTCGCGACAAATAAAAACGTAAATTAAACCCGTGTACTTTATTACGACGAGACATTTTCCGATCGGTAATCCGAATTTGGATCCCGTAACAACCGGTGCTACATACGCGACGTTATTATTTTTATCTATTAAATTATTCGCATCACGCGGTGTAATACGGTCCGTGTGACCAGTCCCAGTTTTCTTTCATTCCCCTCACCCAATAAAATGTAATGGTTTTCCGCGTGTACGATATTGACGCGACTACGTTATTGAGAATGTGGAAAAGTGGCACAGGTGTTCGATTCGAAAATTATATCAAATGATATAATTAAAAATGTAAAAAAAAATTGATATATTTTAAAACGGACGCGCGTGTATATATTTATAGTATATTTGGACCGTAACTCGTTAATTCTTTTCGGTTAGTTTCCTTTTTAATAAAAACGTTTTTACGTTGATTTTACAAGAACGCGACGTTTTTTTTTTTTATTTTATCGACGAACACTTGTCGGGTGTAGGTAGGCAGTGTTCTAGGATGATCTCGGCACGCGTCCGTCAAAAAATCGTTACTTTATTCGATACGCGTTTCGAAAACTTTTCCGGTAGATTCCTGGAGAGTAATAAAAAAATACCCGAGCGTACCGGCGTTCCGGATAATATTCGTATTTAATAGATCGAAACGTATTACGGCACACAAATAGTCGATCAATATTTGTCGCGTTCGTCGATTACAAAAACCGGCGTCGTCCAAAATCGTTTGCCGAATACAACGATTCGCCGTGTCGCTTTCAAAACAACTGCGTCGGATGTCCCGTCCCTCGAGCCGACGACATTCACGACCATATTGTTTTTTTTTTTTTTTTAATACGCTTAAGCTAGCGGCCCCAAGACGAAAACCGGACGAACGGATCACAGACAATACGCGACGTATTGTTACAACGACCTTAACGCGGCTAATGAAACACTTTATCGTGTCGTTGTGCGTACAAAAGCGTCGTGTTTTCGTAATTTTTATTGGAAACGGATGGTTATCGGGAAGCACGCGGGACATGTATACGCGTACACAAGTAAATGATGTATATATATATATATATACGTACGAACGCGTTTTGCGTTCGTGGTGGTCGACGCGGTCGTGCGGAGCTGCTGCGAGACGCGATATTAGCATTCGCGATTCGTATTGCGTCAGGATAAAGTCGTCGGATCGGTCGGGTAAATGACGGGACTACGTACAGGGAACGAAACGCACTGCACACGAGAGTGTGCACACGACGGCGTATTTACGTCGCTATAATATTTTATGTAGGTACGACGTAGGTTCGGATGAGATCGACGAAGCCGATGCCACGCCGGACACACGTACCTATATATATATATGTGTATGTGTGTATATTATCGGTTTTGTAACAAAAAAAAAAAAACCGAAACGTATTTGAATACGCGATTTTAATTTACGATTGGTCGTGATGTTTAAGAAATCATGATTATCGATATAACGACGACGTTTTTTTGTTCGCACCTAATACGGACGCGGGTAAATTGTGCGTGGCGATAGTTCCTTACAAAATGTCCGGAAAAAAAATTTCTCCCGAATCCTTTAATACGTTATACGTTTTTTTACGCGTCGTGTGATCGTCATTCGCCATCGCCGAAACAATAATACGTGTTAATCCGGCGACCGTTGGCAGTCTCCGTTACCTTAGTTATCCGTACACAGGCTGTCTCGTCCTTGACGAATGACTTTTGTTCGACGTATTTACAAATGTTACCGGCGCTCCAAAATCAAGCCGGACGACGATAACGTTTCTTGAAAATAACGATTCGAAGCCATCCAGGCGCAAAGCGGACGGACGAGTTTTTTCGAAACGTGTTTCGGACACTAACGCCTATTCGGGAACATCGCGTAAACCCTAATATCCGACTGCTTCCCTCGTCGTTGATTTTTCTTGTCGCCGATTACACGCGATCGGTCACTCGGCGAATTCGGCGTTGCTACGTAGCGACGGGTCGGGGAGGCGAATTTCGCGTCGTGAACAAATACGACAGGGGACGAGGCGCGCTGTTGGCCATCGTCTCCGGGATACGGATACGCGTACCGGTAATGGTCACGCGGGCACCGCAGAAAGCGGACGGACGAGACCGTACCTGTTGTCGGAGCGCGACCGACCGTTCGAGACCAATTATCGATATGTTAGCGCAATGTACGGCGCGCATTAACCTTTACCATATACGACGAACACTTCGGCGCGACCATCCGTCGCGGTATAATAACCGCGAAGTTCGTATTATATTTATGAGTGCCGACCCGTCGTTGTCGATATCGAGCTACGCGCCGTGTGCCCGTTACCTCTTAGCGGAATACGACGTTGACAACAATCGCCAGATAGTTCGCGATGGTCATATACGTAAACACACACGCGTGCGCGCATACATATATATATATTGTATCGCCAGTAAAAATTGCGTTTTAAACGCGTTTATAGAAAGCGACGCTGTTATATAAAACGGCGGCTTTCGGCTCGCGTCCGTTTCTCCTCCGTCGCCACTTACGGGCAGAAAATGGTCCGAGACATCACGAGTAAACGCGACTTAAACCCGAATACGCGCCGCCGTTCGTGGCGTCCGAATTCGACGCTTCGGCGTTTTCCGCCACCGATGTTGGTGACGTTCCACCCGTTTCGTACAATTACAAATTAGGCGCTTAGAATAACCATCGACTTTCCTTTGAAAATCGCCGCGTATATTGCGGCGAACTTTAAACTGAACGTACCATATCGTTACCCGTTGCGTTCAAATTAATATCGAAATTCGAAGAGCAATACCGCGAGGGTTTATTTTCGTAATCGCAAAAAAGGACCCTCCGCCGTTACTCCGCGCCGAAAGAAATTACGAATTCGACGATTTTATTCGGTTTTTGGATATCGGCTTAGGTCAATTTTCTTCGTTACTCGTGTCTATTCGTCGGATCGTCGTCAATGTTCAATGGCGGATTCAAATAGAAGCGAATACAAAACGCCATCGATAACAGTATAATAAATAGTCGCCGAAACATCGAACAGTAGGAGTCGCGGTTCCAAATTTACGTAATTTGACATACCGATTTTCGATTAATGTATTCGATAACAACTTTAGCTAACGTAGCTGGACTCGACATTCTTAACGAAAACGCGTTTTTAATCGTACCGGCGGAAAATGCAATACGTAAAATTATCCGCAACGCTGAAAACCGTAGCCCAAACTCATTATAATGTTTTTTTTTTAACTCGAACGGCGATTTTATCGCCGTTTTTTTTATCACGACCGGCCGACGATCGGGTTTTTTTCGCTTAAAACATTCCGCAGCTCGCCAGAACGACATTTTCCGTCGAAGGCGAACAAAGCATCCTCGCGTCTCGCTCATGAGTAAACGTAACCGTAGTTTGGTCAATCACGTATAACCGTACGATATACGCGACGACGGCGCCTTTCGATCGGAATTAAGTTTTACGGTTACTCCGGAGCGTTTGTTTCGCAAAAGAACCTAACCGGCCGGTTATCGTCCCTCGAACAGTTAAACATATTTCAGGAATTCGCGCGGCGATTATTCGTCGGAAGTATTATTTACGTTACGCGGCGTAAATCGTACGTACGATGTACCCGTTAAGCGTGTTCGGCAAATATAGTACGCGCGTGTTGGAACAGCCTTATGAAAATTTACCATAATTTGCGTATACTATTCGACTATTATTATTATTATCGTGGAGCGCGGTCATGGCGGCGTGTCGGTTCGATTGGTTCGGACGTGGACGACGGCGACGTCAGTATAATAAATTGTTTTCCTTCGCACGCATTATACGTCCCGCGGAAAAGAAGTAGCGAATTTATAAACGATTTAATTCGCGCGTTTCGTCGTAAATATTAATTATAAAGTAATAAACGATACGTATACCGTATTCGTATACACACACACACACACACACACATATATATATATAATGTAAACGCGACGAAACGCACGAAAAACACCGTCTATTATAATGTATTTCGCGTGTAATTACAAGGCGGCGAGTAGCGGGCGCTTATACGTGTAAAATACATTTGGCCCGTGATAGAAGCCGCGAAAACCGCTTCGGAAATAATAACGACGGCCAAGAAAATGATACGATAAAACGAGTTCGTTCGGGTTCGACCGATTTTCTACTTGGCGTGAAATAGCGTATTTATTATTGTTATTATTATTATTACAGCCGAACAGGTGTTCGGACCCTAAACTAAAGCGAGGCGGGTCATTTTTTTTAACCGCGTTTATAAGAAACGCCGCACAATTATTCATAATTATTACGAAAATCGAACCAAGTTACTCGGCTGCGACCCGTCTATGTACGCGCGATGTACGTCAACGTTTTGTAAATGGAAACATTTCGTCAGAAATTTACTATAAACGCGCCTTCGATCGTCACGAATAATTCGTAAAATATGCGGACACATTTAGACTACATATATGTGTCTATATGACGCGAAAAGCGATAAGATACTTTCGGTTTTTTTAATATTATTTCGACGAAAATTAACGACGGTAAATTCGTACGTGGAAATTTTTTTTTTATCGTAAAAGTCTAGGGAACAGGACGTTACGATAATCGAAACACATAAGAATAAACACTAATACAATAAACACAAATATATTCGGAATTGAATCCGAAGCCCAAATTTTTTAATCGGTTTTCGTCGCGATTAGGCAAAAATAATTATACGAGTTAGGATTAACAAATATATTACCATTTTTTATGTATCGCGAGATACGAAATTTATGAACAATTAAAACGTTTGAAAAATCGCGCGGGCATAGAAACACACGTAAATAAAAACTACGTTCTATATATTACGAACGGTTATAAAATGTAATATGAAGGAAAACGTTGTGTCTTCATCCGAACATTGATTTCGGCGGTGAAAACGTTATTTTCTTATATAGATATTTGGAAATAATCATGTTTTTAATACGTTTTTAAATTTAACATGCTCTATGATATTAATAACGCGATACACCTGGCTCAATTTTTGTTGTATACGAGTACACAATTGAAAACCAAAACCTTTCGGTCGACGTGGTTATATATGTCTAGACGGCACACGTCCACTTTCCGCTCGTTTTATTCGCCACTGTTACAAACGTATAAAATCGTCTTTTTACATAATTAATATTATATCGTAACGTTATAGATAATTTATATATATATGCGTATAGTAAATATACATACGGCGATAGTGCTCGTGAGGATCGACTAAATTGGTCGAACGCACGCAACAGTCATAACGCGGACGTTGACGTTTAAAAAAATGCGTATATATATATATACAGGAGCGTGTAAAAAGATATTCGATATTATATTTTTGGACGGTCGGACGGAATATTATAGGTACGGTTTAACACCGGCGCACTTGGCACGCGGTTTCGCGTTACGGCGAGCCGGGAAAATGTATATAATTTTCGATTCGTTCTTTGGCCGGCCCCGTCGTTGACGGATAATGTTGCTTGTTTGGGAGAGGAGGAAACCACGGAAGAAACGATGAAAAACGATTTCGAATTCGTCGAATAAAAACGTAACGATTTTCGATCACGTGCGTATACACTCGTATAGGAGTCTAATTATTGGAACAATTGCGAAACGTGCGCGTGCGTACGTGTATATATAAAGCGCGATATTGTTGAAACAATATAATAATTGGACGAATAGAGAAAAATACGCGGCCGATTGCCCCGAATAACGCTTGTGTACGGTTCAACAACGTGAACGCGTTATAAATATTATACTCGCGTGTCGATCGGACCAATGCAAACGCCTTGTTGGTCAAAACCGCACGCTGTACATTCAAAATTGACGCGATATTTATACGATTTGTTTTACGACGACGTATGTATACGAAAACAGAGTGTGTCACGGAGATCTGACGAATGCAACGTATTTTGTTGTGTTTAGTTTTAAATTTTTTTTTTTTAAATGTATTCCCGTAATTATCCTATTTTACGTTTTCTTTGTGGTTTTTTCCTCGACCGATTTTTTTCGTATTTGAAAAGAAACAAAATTATTACGGATTAGTGTCATCGTCGATTTTCTATAATGTTTTGAAGTTTATACAAATGTCGATTCCTTTTTGTAGAAATATACAAGAGAATTAGGGCGTTTAGACTTGAACGACTGGAAAAAATCGTTATTTTCATAAACGCCGAAAAATTATAAAAAATCAACGACCAATTTTTAAAATAATGTTTTTTTATTTTTAATTGAGAAAATGAAAAAAAAGGAAATTAAAATACAACGCTAAGATTTTAGTATTTATTATAAAAATAACTTTGAAATATTGGACGAAACGAAATTGTTCGCCATTCATAAAATCTTTTCTTTATAATTTTAAAATTAATTATATGTCAAACACGTAAAATGTTCAAATTCCAATTTTTTTATTTTAGTATGTTTTAAAGTTTTTAAAATAATTCGAAAACCTCGGAATTAAATATGGCATTTTTAAAATGTTAATAATTTTCGATTTTTTTATGTTCATTTAATATAATTAAATTTGATATAATAACATCTAAAAATTTAAAACGTAATACAAAATCTACGTCGTATGGCATTCCCTAATGTATTTCAACAAAATTGAAAATAGTTAATCGCAATTTTTTTTTTGTTACACGAGTAATTTCAGTATACAGATAAACGCTGGAAATTATGTAGAAACGAATAGGTTTTTTTTACTTCAGCTCGAAAATCAAACGCGCACTTTGACTGTAATTATTATACTCCGTTTGGCTTATCACACGTTTACGAGAGCAAGTATCGAAACGAGGTACGAATTTTCGAAATGAGTTCGATCAGATAGGAAATTTCAAGAGAGTGTTAATCTCAAACGCCGATATCTGTTGGTGGATGGTATTCAATAAGATGTCCGATGTTTGAGAAGTAAAATAACGAAATCGACGAACCAATTGAAAACTAAGGAACCAAATATATTTCGAAAATCCCTTTTCGACGGACTGCAGTGTGAAAGTCAAACTGTACTGTAAAAATAAAAGATCGGTCGACGGTGATTTGGTAACAGAGTTACGTTGTACCACGGTCGTAATAAACATTAGACAGAAATTCTTGAGTGATCCATCGATCGAGGATCGAGGGTGGAGAGGCCAATGTGATATACAGACGTTATATTCTTCGCGCAGTCAACCGCAGCGACGTCGTGTACAATATTGACATTTTGATAAATACGACGTGACTTTCGTATTTTTATTTAGTCCGTCTACGGCTGCTGCGTTTAATAAAACGTAATTTATTATAATAAATGGGTCTGCGTCATAAATGACCGTGTGATCTACATTGCGTAATATATATTTATATAGTACGTACGTGTATGTGTGTGTGTGTGTGTGTGTGTGTGTGTATTTGGCGAGCGTGCGCGACCGTGCTCGTGTTCAGTTGGGTACTCACAAATACATAATATAATAAAAACTTTCGACAGTAATTTCGAGGAATCAAAAACATTATATTTTTCGCAATAGCGCCGCGGTATTTCAAATCGAACGAATCGTAAGATCAAAATATTAAATCCGTGTCAATTATTGTTTTTTGTTGTTGTAAAAGTAATAGTAAAATAATAGTAGTAGAAGTAGTAGTAGTAGAAGTAGTAGTTATAATAGTAATACATTTCGATATACGTACATACATACATATATATGTTATTAACAGAAAAAAACCGTTTTTACAGAGGGTCACACGAAGTGTTATTATATTTAATAGATAAACTCAACATCATTTCCTTTTAATCTTGACTGTATGTCGATACGTATAAAAATATTTATATAAATACAACATCGTTTGACCTAGTTAAGAGTATTATTTATTATATTGTGCACACACACAAACACACACACATACATACATATATATATAAAAAATCTTCGTAAGACACTTGAAATACGAATCGCGTCGTCGTGGTTGACTATTCTATGTATGTACGAAGGCGGACAATAACTAGTTAGATATTTATTTTTTTTAACCGTCCAACTTCTTTTGTCATTTGATAATCGACTGAATGGGTTTTAATTTGTACCGTACGCGTTTGACTTTTTACAGTAGTTAACTGTCGCGGTTTAATAGTTTAATTAACACTGACACACACGGGACACGAATAGTTTCGTCCAAGTTCGAAGCGTTCGGATAATTTGAAATAGTCGACAAGTCGAAAACACAACGTCTCCGTGCGCCTAACGGAATACTGACAATTTTCAAACCCGATCATTGTGTTGTCACTCGGTAGGAGAAAAATCAATTACAATTGAAATATTTTTTCGAATCGCGATTTTCGTAGTAAAAAAATTTCCAACGAGTTTCCGTATTCTTCTTGGTTTGAACTTCGAACGTAATTCGTCGCAAATACCGTCGTCCGTTAATTTGTTCCTAACCGCTAATCGTATTCGACGTTAGTTTTTTCATCGACTCGCCCCGCCTGAACGTGTAGCGCGTATGTGGCGTCCGCTTCACGAATCGGAAGATCGCGCAATAAATGCGGGGTTCGTTAAACGCGCGGTACGTTCGTTACGCGGTCGAAAAAATTGTGAGCTCGACATCAACACCGGCGTGGGGAGGTAAGACCGTGTGAAAATGGATATTTGAGCGAAACAAGACGCGGTGGACCGAAGCGAGCAGAGAACGGGGAGAGATTAAACTCGAAAAAATATAATGGTAAACCCGCGCGCTCCGGTCTCGAGACCGTCGCTGGCCGCGCCAGGAAAACGTTCTCTTCGAACGTCGTAAAACGCGGACGAATCGTGAGAACTTGGTCGCTAAACCGATTTTATCGTTCCTGCTATAAATATATATATATATATATTATTATACGCGTGTCGTATACAACATTCATTCTTCCAGCCCGCGTTTATTACCGTATTATTTATATAATAACGTTCGGTTTCGGCGCGGTGGGCGATTGACGCGATTGCGAAACCGCCGAACGTATCGAACGTTTTTGACGGACGTCTCGTCTCGTCCGAATAATAACGACCGTTCAATGGTCCGATCGCAACGAACGAGTATCTGTCCGAACCGACCGTACCACGACCCAACCAACCGACCAAAGGCGTGAGAGTCTCGACGCCAGTCGTTCGGCAACGAATTCGACGACACGTTGCGTGTGCTCGGGGAGGTCGGCCAAAATGTAGTCGCGTAACCGTGTCGTCCAGGTTCGAGAAGAGGCGCTCGGCGCGTTAATTTTTTCGGAATTAATTCCCCGCGTCGCGGGTTTTTCGCATAATTCGGAGATTCGAAAGTTAGTTGTTCGTAGGACTCGGGAAGAAACCGATTCCGTTTTCAACCAAATTATCCATTATTTATATCATTTTCGATTCTTCGATATCGGACCCGGCGTTTAAAAGTTCGTCGCTTATTTCCCGTTAGCGAAAACTAGGCGGATATCCAACTGACAGTATTTCCAACGACGCCTAAAACTTACGTATAATCAGAACTACTCTATACTTAAAAATAAAATATTGTTCCCGAGTCGTTTAACCCGTTTTCTTATCTTACGTTAATACAATTTATATTTTTCGGTCGCGATGTTTCGAAATATATATATATATAAAATCACGCTATTTACCTATATATTGTCCCCGAAATATTTTTTTTAATGTAGACGAAATATTTTCAAACCATAGTACCATAATAACCGAGAATTTATTCGTTCGTTTTAATATTAATTTGTACACGTTAAATTCGTCTAGTGTTCAATTTTATGTCCAATATCAAAATCTAAACATTTTAAGGGCCACTTTTTCCTATTTCGTCGATATCGATCGTTTACAATACTGTTTTCGCTATTTATCAACGTTGTTCGCGTTCAATATACGTTTTTGACATTTATCGAACGGTCCTACGAAAATTTAAAACGTTTGTACAATTTCTAAGTAATAAAATAATTACACGAGAACGTCGCGTTTAATTCAACCGATTATTTTTAGACTATCAATCTTACCACCGTCCATTGAGCGAAATATCGTCTTGTTTCCAAGATCAATATTAATACGTTTTTACCATAATACGACACACACATATATACATATATATACTCACAGAACTACGCGTTATTATATATTATTATGGCGCGTTAGTCGAAAAAACAAAAACGGTTTTAACATTGACCCGAAGGCAAACTTTTCGGCCGGTTGCAAACGGCATACACGCGTATTATAACGTCACTGTTGTTGACGCGGTATCGCGTAAGTACTAATTATTTGTTAAGTCGACGATAATAATTGGTCGCGTTTGTTTACTGTACGGTCATCGGCGAAGCAGGTACGAAAACGGTTATACGCCCGGAAAATCGTGCGTTTCGGATTATCGCGCGAGCGTGTATCGCAATCACGAGGAGTGTGACCAACCAAACAAATCCGAAATAATATTTTTATATATATATACATACGATTTAAAGGAAAAACAATAATTTTCAATAATTACGGCGATAACGGTAATTACGTACGTACAATACGGCCGACGTTCGGAAATAACCGCACGTGTGAATGACGTCGACACATATTATTACATTATACGCAGCGCCTATAGCGACTACGGTCGTCCTATGTATGCAGTTTCGTTTCGAAAAAAAAAAACAATATTTTCACTTTTGAACTTAATACACACACAGTGTTACATGGTAATAATAATAGTAATAATAACAATGATGACGATGATTTACGCACAATGCCTATATAGAGTATGGTAATGCCTCAGACAATTTTTTTCTTTTCTCTTCACACGAAACACGCACAATTCAACTACAGGTATCTCGCGGTCGTGTGTACATTAAATTTAAATGCAAATGTCGTGTGCGCCGTACAAAGGAAACGGCGAATTTTTTATTATTCATATTATGCGCATGCGAACGGCTTTTATATACGTGCGTATGTGTATGTGTACGTGTGTGTGTGTGCTCGCGTGCGTGTGTGCGTGAATTTATTTATTTACGGTCAATTATAAAATGAGAGTTGGTGGAAAATATTACGTGTTACGATCGCTGATCGTTCGTTTTTCGTTTTTTCCCGATAAATGAACACGTCCGGGTGGAAAGAGTTACGGTATTTGTAATTTTTTGGAACGAGAAAACGAAGACGTTACGCGTGTTCGTAATGTACCAAATAAAACATCCGCGACAGACGGACGGACGAAGAAGTCAACGTCTACGCTATTTTAAATTCGAAATATCGAATTATTTCTCCGCGAATATTATTATTACTACGAGCGTATTCGGTATTAAGACCCACTGATACCGTATGTATATTAGTACGCGTTACGAGTCGGCAATTCGAAATTTAGACTAATCAAGAAATGTAAAAAACTCGGCGTTCTATATTATTAGGTGTAGAGTCGATTACGATTCTTACTATTTCCTTAGATGTCGGGAAACGAGTATTCGTAATATAGTTTTACGTTACGCTCTAAACGTCTTCGGGTTTTTAATAATGGTATACTTGACTCGAATTTTGTTCTACAACGCCGTTTACAAAACTGAATATTTAGAAGGCCTTACACGTATGTCCATATTCGTTATCTACTCTATATAATTATATAATTCATATAAATATATATATATATACAGTAGGTCGTATAAGGTTTGGCGTTTACGAATTATAAGCGAAAAATAAAATTTTAATATAACTAAGGCGTTAGGTTTCCTTAAAAATAACTTCGAACCGAATGCGTTTATTTTTTAACGTCGGGCAAAACATATACAAGCGACTTTAATCTTATTTATATTGTGTTAACTAAACGAGTTGAATTTTTTTTTAAATAAAAAAATGTTAGGTTACTCGTCCGCCTTGTCGGCATACATACAGCTGTAGTTGACGTCACGCCACCATTATAAAAACGGTTTTTTTTTTATTAAGTCGAAATTTGTATTTTATTTGTTTAACTAAATTGTGGAAATCGTAAAAAAAAAAATAATGGTCTTCAAAAATATTACGCGCTACACGTACAAAGCGAGTTTAAAAATAACGTCCGGTTTACGAAATAAAATGAAAACGCGATTCATGTACGAGCGGTTAAATTAATCGTCGAGTAAATACGGAATTATCTCGACGCTAAACTTCGCATCGAAATATAACGTCGTTTAAAGAAATTCAACGGCTTGTATATATATATACACGCGCACAACATACTTTGTTTCGAAATCCGCCGTGCCGAATAAAATAATTAGTCGGCGTACGGACGAGACGCGGAATTACTTTTTTTTACAATTTCAAAATACGTATTTCGTTTGAACCGCGAGCTGAACGCGTCTAACTAGTAGAAAAATAACGACGGAAATTTCCCCCCTCCCCCCGAACGAAAATTCGAAGTCGTAAACGGAACGGCGAATCGCCCGAACAATTTAAATAATAACGATAATAATAAGTACGTCGTTCGGAAAATTACCTGAGTGCACGCGTGTACACGGCGTTGTAGTTCGCGCGTAGGTTACATTTTGTCCCTGTGTTCCAGAGACACGGGTGCGATTGGACGGCGAAATGTCCGGGTCGTATACGTCGATCGTGCGGGACGGTAACGGTACCGTGTACGGTGATACGGAAATAAAGTTCGAAAAATCGCCGAAAAACGGGACGAAAATAAAACGCCTCCGCCCCGCGAAATATTCCGAAAAAATATTGACGCGCACTCGCGCACCGCACTACAACTTTGCACGGAGAACAGCAACGACAACAACGACGACAACGACGACTACGACGGTAACAATAACGATATATATATATAAAGGCGTATATTGTATTATAACACGAACGCAAACGCACGCTGCTGCTGCTGCTGCTGCTGTTGTTGTTGTACACACGGGCACACGCGCGCGCGACACACGCACATTTGCGGACTGTTGCGCCGCGTCTATAGTCACGTCGTCGTACTACGCGCGGCTCCCGCCCAACTAAAGAAGAAAAAAAGTAATAACGAAAAAAAAAAAAATAGTAATAATAATAAAAACCAGAGGCTGCGTTACCATTTGGCGAGTCGGTTAGGTTTGGTTCGAGGAGGGGGCGGCAAAAACGAGTGAATGAGTTGAACGCGTACACACATACACACACACGCACGCACGCACACATACGTGTGCGCGTGCCAAAGAGGAGAGAGAGAAACGCGTGGTTAACCCTTTCGATCGTATAGGTTTACGGACGAGTTCGGCCGTAGTCGCCAGCGTCGTTGTCCACGTTCCCTTCCCGTCGTGCGGTCGTCGTCACGCGTCTCACCGTTACCACGAGAAAACGTTGTTCAGCGACAATTGGGTGGAAGGGGGGGAACTGTTCGCCCGGAATACGGTTTGTTTCGGGAAAAACGCGAACTAACCACGGTAGGGGTTAAAATGAAGTGTAAATCGAGAAATTGTATTGTACACGGCGATTATTATATTCGTCCTTCACTTTCGAATAATTGATAACTTATTAATAAGTGATAAGCTCACATCCTGTCTAGAGTTCTTCCTATGACTCGGAGCAATCGGTTTTTCGCCGCGATGTTTCCTATCGACATTATTGTATAACGAATTCAGCGAATGTACACGTCGTTTCCAGTGTATTTACCCGAATTTCGTCCCTCCGCGTAACGTAATTCCGCATCAACACAATCCTAGAATTCGCTTTTATCGGAAATATTTTTCTCGAATTTCCCGAAACACCTTTATCTCGCTCGGAAAATAACTTTTCCGAATTTCCGTTAGCGATATTTTTCCTAACGCGACACTTTCCCGTTCATCGTTATCGTTCCTGTTAAGTACAACGAATGTTTCCTAGAAAACTTCCGCGAAGTTATTTTTGAAAACCAACGAATTCGTATAAAACGGAACCGTTTACCATTATGACCTCTCCGCTACTCGGCCCACCAAAAGAGCACCACCTGTACGAGTAGTAGGCTTTCATTACCATTTGAAAGTTGCTGTTATAATATAATATAATTTTATTGAAAAATACTATCGGATAGTTCACACCGAAACGACAAAACATATAAATAAAACGTTATTCTTATTATCGCGATATAATTGACAAAAACGTTAAACGCGTAATATTATCAATATTAATTATAATTTCGATAATTGCGAACATATTACACTCTAAGAAACATAATTGGTTAAAAGAACACTGAGCCATGGCGAGAAATCAACGAACGATACAGTAATTACCTAATCATTTTTATATATTAGTAAACGATTTTACATTTGAAAATTTTTACCTATACGCGAATATTATTCTTGGTTAGAAATTGCGTACTTATTTACAAAAGAGTAAATTGAGTGCTAAAAATCATTCGAAGTTATTTCGTTGACAAATTGTAATACTAATTTTTTGATTCAAATACTTCGAACTAAACTTTCGAAAAAATATAGATAAATTCCCAAAATTTTTACTATACAATCGTTTCGAAAAAAATGTTTTTCTAAATTTGTAAATGTCGACTCTTCAAAATGTTTATTGAATTTATGTAAACGTAAGATCCTGTACTGTAACGTGTGAATAGTTAAATACGAGTTTTAAGATAAGATTTGTATAAATATATATATTTGTGTATTCGTCTGGGTTAGGTGACACAGAATAATGAAATACGCGCAGAGTAATGAGTACCTACTTAAAGTGGCCTATATTTGGTACGTGCCATATCATTTCTCGGTGCTATTTTCCGACAGATCTATTCTTGACGAAGCAATACAATTTCCTATTGTTGATCCTGTAGTAGATTATGGCAAGGACGCACGTATAATATTCATTTAAGTACGCGTCGAAATATTGATAACGGTAACGCGGACAAAAAGAAAACCGTCATTTTCGGGCGCAAGTGTCTGGTTCCGATTTTCCGCGTTATCCCCCTTTGTCCCTTCGTTTTATCGCCCCGTTTGATTTTCACTTTACCTACGCCGATTGTGGAACGAACGAACAGTGCGCCGGTTTTGGATTTCGGTTTTTCATTTGAAGGTACCGTATTCAATCTATAGGCACGTCCGTCCCGTCAGTTAAAAACCCGGAGCACGCGATAGCCATCGGGTCGTGTATATTATTATATTTATAATTTCTAACCCACGCGCTATTTTACAAATCGAATCGACCGGAACAATATATCATTCGTTTCATTTTCCATTTAATATTATATAATACGCGCGAATAACGAATTATTTAAAAAAAAATTATGATCGTTCGTGTATCGTGTGGCGGCAGCGGCGGTTTTATGTATAAAACTTAAAACGCATTCCGTACGTATATTATATTATTTATAGAAAAACCGTGGAAACGCGTATTATATACATATATAGATAAAATTAGTGTGTTATTAATGTGTTTTAGTTATTTCTCGTACACTAAACACGAACGAATGATAAAATATATTTACACCACCCGCGAATTAGGCTATAATTTAGTACTTCGATTTGTATTTTTTTTTAAACAGTATATTAATATGATCGAAGCAAAAAGTCATCAAAAAAACTGGTTAATAAACCGCTGCGCGCGCGTTAACGCGTCACATAGTATTATTTATACATATATTACGCATATTATATAAGTCGTCAAAACTCGCTCAATTACTAACTAAGTAATCATTTTTATTTTTTTTAAAAAAAAAAAAGAACGTTTATTTACGCCGATAATGTAGCTATTTAAATACGGAAAAATATCTACCGGAAATATATTTAATTTTCGGTGAAAAAAATAATACGTCGTCAAAAATAACGCAGTGACTTACTACAAACCGCCAGGTCCTAAACAACAGGGGGACCACATCATGCGGGAGAAGCGTGCTGGTAGAAATTTCTACGTCGGAAATTTACGAATTATTACCAACGTCTCCGCGCAATATTTCGTCGATATTTCCTATAGTAATTTCTAAAAATGTATATAACTCGACTAGGTTTTCCCGAATTTCAAATTTCCCGCGTAACGTCTTTCACGTGTCTCAGATCATATTTTCCCACGTCCTTTACAAAGAATTACTTTCAAGAATTTCGTTTTTCCGAATAAAAGTTTCTCGATAAACGCGTTTCCCGTGCGACGCTTTTCCCAACAACACTTTCCCGGGTTCCGGCAGTTTTTTCCCCGATTTATACGGTCCTACTTAAAATAAACACTACACACGTATGAGCCTATAATACGTTTTATATAATTGAACGGCTGTGGTGTTCGTAATCAACGAAACAAATCAAAAGGTTCATCACATCGCAAGCGACAACGACACACGGGTAACGACTTTATGTAAATACCGAAACGGAACTACGAATTAACTATACATCGAGAAGTCTTAAATCGCGATACTCAATGTGTGGTTCATTAAAACGTTATAGGTCCGCTCGTAAAAAACGTTCGATCACGCGATGTTTAACGTCTGGCCACGCGCGACCAACCGAAAACACGGCGTTTAACTTATTGCGTTCTATATTTCGTTGTATACGAGTCGGAAATTTCAAATTATTTTTGACCGACTCGTACGTAAATATATATATATATATATGTATATACGAAATTACTAAATATATTTATATTAATAGCGGATAATCTCGAAATTGTTTCTCTAAAAATCATTTAAGAACCTGCCGCGGGTAATCAATTTACAGGTAGCTTCGTTTGTACGTGCGTGCGCATTAATCATTTTAACGTTACACGCGTAGTGACTGTTGTATATAATACTAACAACATATGTATATATGCGTGTATATTACCGTTGGCGGAAACTGTATAATTGTTTAAAAAAGAAAATAATTCGAAATTCTTCGGTATGTGCCGTGCTGTAGCGGGCAAATACGCCAACGCCATTTTCCAAAAATATGTTCGAAACGAACGAAATAGTAATACGGTTTACTTGTTGTGGATTAAATTTCGTTTATTACGTCGCTCGTGTACAATACTGGCGATTGAAAATCGATCGGAGAAAACGTCATCTAATAACAGTTTATAGCGTTTGATTATTACGGGAGTGGAAGAGAACGTTAAGTCCGATTAAAAACATATTTTCGATTTCATTATCGTACAAGTACGTGAAGCAAAATATATCCGGTATACGGACGTTTTAGGGAGAAAAAACCGCGAAATTCGAAACGACCGTAATTCAATTTAAAACGTTAAATAATTACGGCGTATTAACTATTATTATACTTTATTAACGTATTCGTTTTTTTTAAGACTCGCGAATGGTAATAACATAATTATAATAGAACGTTACGTAACAATTATCCGATTGATTACGAAAAATGTACCCCATTAAAAAACACGCCGTCGCGAATCCGAGCGTATATTTAACTCTATATAATTGTCTTCAATTAACATCGTCTTGTAATATTAAATTATAGCTGAAAATTATATACCGAACGAACGGAATATTCACAATTTCGAGTAGTTTACGACGTTAAACCACTCGTTTAAATACGTTAATCGATTCTTTTCGTATAAATATATAAATACACGAATACGTTAATAATTACACGGTCGTATAATTTTTTAATTAAATTCGCCGAGATATAATATAATATTCCTGTTCGCCATAAATTCGATTTTATAGTATCGGTTTTAATTTGTAGACGATAATCTCTGGTGTACTACTTAAGTATAAGTTTCGTGTATGTAAATATAAATATATATATTTGTATATACGAAACGGGTAACGTCAATATTGGCCGGATAATCATTAGCTGTACATTAGTATCACAATTAACGCGTTGAATGAGTTAAAATATATCACGAATGACTTCACTACACGAGAGAAAGTGTTCGATTATATTTATTTATTTTAACAAACGACACCGCGCTTTCGCCACGCTTCGAATAAAACGCGACACGTTGGGGCGGTTATTTTTACCCGTACGAAGTTAAACCGTAACGTAAGTAAACGTCACTTAACGACGCTAAGCGTACGTTAAATTATCGGAGAAACGTTTCGCGAAATTAATCCTTCGTTACCTATCCCAGGGTGTCTGCCGTACGAAATGCTCAACTACCTTCGCGGGCTGCGTGCAGTAATCGCTGTTTTCACACGATTGCCATCACTCGAGCGCGACTACTATTAATATTCGAATGATCAACTAAGCGCCGAATATCATTTAATCGGGACGCAAATAGAGTAATCGGAACGGTAACGTCGTTAAAATCGTTTTTTTCGGCTCCGAACGTAATCGAAATAATTGATAACCGGTAATCGATACTGAAACGAACACGTCCGAAAAAAAAACCGTTCGAGCCACGTATAAAACGCGACGGAAACGAGATGCTTGTTATTCACGCGTAACTTCCGGGTGTAAACGCGGTTATAAAAGCCGTTTCGTCGAGGAATCGCGATAATCGACGGATAACCGATTAACACCGGACAATCATGTTCGTTCGCTAATATTTTCGGGGCGTCCCCTCGGAAATTCATCGCGTTCGCTTATACAAATACACGCGAATCACGATTGCCGGGGACCTACGGGCGGGTACGTTTCGCCGACCGACATTTAACCGTTAAATCCGCCGTTGTCGCCCCGCGGCGATCGTTCGGTATAACGCGCGCGTTATACGCGCACCCGCGGTAAACAACAAGTTCGACCCGCTGTGTTATGGACGTCTCCACAACAAAAATTATGTAAAGAAAATATACAACAAATAGCCGAATTAACGTACACTATATTTATTAAACATTCATCGCGAAACAGAATTAATTTTGTCTAATACTAAATATTACGGAAGGTCTGATCGATGCTCTGACAAACACCACACACTCGATGCTCTGCAAATATCACACTAACTAGATTTTCTGAGACGAGGCACTATCGAAAGTTACCAAAGATTTCTTGGTACTTCGGATTGTTTATTCATAATGCTCGATAGTGTCTAATAATTTCTATATAATAAAATATAACTATAATCGTTTCGTTATAAGAACGTTTACAATTATTATATAGAAACAACTACAATCATTTAAATAAAAACGTCATTTCCACATAATAGTGTTCATAACAGTTGGGACAATATTTACGTTACGTTCATAAATCGTCGATGACGGGTGCCTACCGAAACCAAAGGAGTCGCTACAATAATAATAATAATAATAACATAATATCGTAATTATCGCGGCGACGGATTCGTCGGTGAAAAATATCCTCGTTTGTTTCCATGTCGGCCGACACGCGCGGGGGCTGGGGAGGGGTAGTTGGAACGCGTATATCTTAATCGTCAATTAATACGCGTGTACGCGCGAGGCGGCGGGCCAAAGATCGTATCGCGTCGAGTAAATGAATAATATACCGAACGGTATACGTCGCTCTGGCGTTATTACGTTTAGTAATAAATTCGGCGGACGCGAGGCCAAAAGGGCACCGGTGCCGGTGAAACGGCGATGAGGAATTCGGGCGAGCGCGGTGACGATTCGAAGGTTTTGGAAAAGAGCGGGGGAACAGCAGTTAGAAACGACGGCTGTACGCGCTCGTTTCGTTCGAGAACCGCGCGGAAGACTGTATACGAACTCGGCTGCCCAAGTCCAATTACCGTGCACGTCGTCGGGTCGGAGCGTTTCGCCGACAACGAGCCGAGGAGCGAACGGCACCATGACGTATTTGGCGGCCGGTTAATTCGTCCAATAATGGGCGGTTCGAAAACGTACGATTCGGTTAGTTTCCGGTTGAACGACGACGACTGGCCATCGTGCGGACTCCCGTTTGTCCGTACGGCTACGACAATCATCGGATACTTCGTCGGTAATTAGTGTAATAACCGCGCGTCCGTAATTATGCAACGGTTCGTGAAAATAATCGACGCGCTTCGCTCGTTGACAACGATCGTCGTCTATTCTATCCGTATAACGGTACACGATAATACGACGAAAATAAATCGACAGCCGATACGAAATTATTCCGTCAAACCGCCGTTTAGTACGCGTGTGTCACAATATATAGTTAATAATTTATAATTGTTTATTGTACACCGCTTATACGCATTTCTCGAAGGTTATCCGTATCTAAGAGGAACCCAATTTATATCGCCCATGTTCCCGACAATTAATTAACGTACAATTTACTAAGGTATTTGCGCCCAGCGTTGAAGTTGTATATAGTATTTCGTTTTCAACCTTTTTCGACTGTTATTCGAAACGTTTGCAAAACATACGCGATATTCCTGATACGATTTTACCCGTTTTCCAGGGTCTTCCCGAAATTTAAAAACAAAACGGACTATTTAATTCGGATATAATAGGCGGGTTTTTCTTCGGCGAGCGAAACGTAGCGTTTTACGTTATTTTTAAGTTATGATAAATTTATTTAAAACGGGTTAGTAATTATAGGCTTCGTGGCGAATATCTATAGATTGAGAAAGAAAATGAAAGATTCGAGTAAAATAGTAAAATAAATGACGAAATTCGCGACGCTTTTTTAACTATCCAGTCGATACGAGATCTAAACGATAACGTTTAAGTATACATAGAGCTTGAATCTGATCAATGGAGTATTATGTGTCCATTAGCGTAGTCATTTCGTATAGAAATGTTTAACTTAGGGGGGCTAGTCGTTGGTAACGTCATTTATTAAAATTGTAATTAACTCCGATCGTTCGGGTAGAGGATATTTACTAAATATAAATAGATTTGTTATAAAGGAATTTTCGATTCTTACGGCGACTTCCAGCCATTTTGTGAAGTGTTTGGGAACACTCCATTTCGTAATACTTTTTTAATCGTTTCGAGTTTATCGATGGCGGCCGAAGTTGTATTCTAATAATTTCCCGATTTGGGGGATTGATTTTTGTCTAATCGAAGTTTTGACGTCGTTACTCGTTAAATCGAAAATTGACGCGTAGCCAATGTACCTACATGGGACGATATGCGCATAATATTAATAGTTTCGTTTCGGATAGAATTTAAGTCAGTTCGAACGTTTTGAGTAGTTTGATTTGTCGGAATAAGGTTTCGAATTTCCAAATAGAGCACTAAGCGAGTCGCGTAGAATTAATTGTTATACGAGGCGTCTTTATTCATAAATATAATTGACAGCCAAGTCGTTTATTATATAACGTTAAATTCTATTGTATTATATAATATAGTAATATATTACGTTGTTGCCTTGTATGTTATTTGATTATTGTTTGATCGATCGGTACGAGTCTACTAATCGTAATGAATAATATGTATGCACCGTATAATCGTGTTTAAAAGAAAAAAAAATATACGACGAATAATGGAGAGTCGATCGGATTATGACAAAATCGGCGCATAACCGATCAAATACCGAAATCTACGTATCACGTACATTTACGTAAACGTAATTCAATTGCTCGTCGACACCGAACATACCGTCCCCCTCCTCACCTTGAAACAACGTTACGACACGAAAAAAGTTGTAACTATATATTCGCGTACGAACATTTTAAAAATAACCAATACAAACGAATCGCCGCGTCTTGGTTACGTTCTACTTCGCTGGGTGTTCTTGCAACGACAAAAGTCGTTTTGGCGATTTCAACCGGCTATTAAAAATTTGAAAAAGATTTGTTCGATATATGAAAGAGCATGTCCTTTGAACAACTTCAACCTATTCGTCAACCTTTCGTTTCAAGGAAAACGGACATAATTTCCGACGGATCAATCCTTCAAGGGTACCATGAACGGTATACGTCTCTGGTCCCTCTTAAGTATTTTTTGACTATTTTCGAGGGCGCAGAGATGTTTATGTGCACAAAATCAATATACAACGCTTGTAATTTCTTTTCAAACAAATTACAATTCAATAAAAACGAACGATTCGGAAAACTTATTGTTACGTTTTTCGAATAGAAGTTTAATATGTATATATTTTGTACCGTAATATACTACATTTTTAGTGGTAATACCGGGGGCGTAAACTTTTATTTTGTTAAAGGTGTTACAGGGAATAAATACAGTACTGGTGAAGGAAACAAGATGAAAATGATGAAACGTACGATATCTGAAACGGTTACGTAATATTTGAACAATTTCGTAAATTATTCCTAAATAATCTCAGTCTTAATTTCGAGGTTAACAAGTGTTTAATCAATATGCTGTATATAGACGGCAACTGGTCAATTAAAAATCCGGCGCTCCGCGGCTAGTTATAATAAATTATCGTATTTAACGTCGGTCCCTAATTTCTATCCCTATATATTCAGTTGAGTCTTACTAATCGGCAACGAATCGATCGGATTACTTTTGGTTTTTAACTAAGAAAAAACTAATAGTTGGCAATTTTGTTAAAAAAAAACTTCTTTATGATAAATATCGATCACTTGAGGACAGATAACCAACAGTAAGCCAAAAGTTTATAACTACAGCTTTCAGGTTGATTTCTTTACAAAATTGCTACCGAGTCGACGTCGCTATGTTCGTTCGCGACAACGTTCGAAAGCGAAGTTTTTCGTTAGCGCAATCGCACGTTTTGAAAAATATTTTGGTTCGCGGGTCGAACGATAGCGAACGCGTTGTGTTGTCGCGTAAACGGTGCCGTCTCCGCCGGCGCGGAAATTCGAAAACGTATATTAATTGTACATCGTGCGACATTGATAAGGTGACGGGCTCTCAAGCTTGCTAGGGATTAACTAGACCTTACTGTATATATATTTCTAAATTTCTAATATATTTTCAGGATATCGTAAGTAAAATATCGCCCGATAAGTAATAAATTCGCGTTGAATATATTAAATGGCCGAAACCTCTGCGCATATATATATATATTACGTAGGTTAGGTACTTATTTATCACGCGTCATCGCCATTGTCGATAATTCATTATTACGATCGTTTGGAACGGACGATTAATTTTTTCGGTTTTATTCGTTCCGACCGTGATCGCGATAAACCGTGTCGGGGTTTTTAAATATATAATTGGAGCGCCTACCCGCGTACGATTGGAATTCCCATTCGCCTCCCGTCCCAGATTACACGTTTTAACGGCAATTATTATCAAAACGAAACACGTCGATACTATCATTATCGTAACGATGACGAGAGACCGGAACGACGTGCACAGGGGTCGGTTACTAGCCGAGTGTTCGGAACGGATTACACACGTATCGTCCGTTCGTCGGACGTTTTATCGACGCCCGACACGCAAACCGTCCGTTTAATACGTCCACACAATATACGACGCGTGCACACACACACACTAACTTTTTTTTAAATATACGCGCGTATTATATGTATATTTATATATATATATATATACACGCGTACACGTATATATAGATTTACAAACTCGACAGGCCGACAGATCGTATTGTCAAACCAAAACGTGAAAACTCGGCCCCATAAAGCAAATTTTATCGCCTCCTCCGTCATTAAATCACAACGTGTGCTCGCTCCTATTCGACGCTATACGCCACCGTCTCGCGGTGACCATTAAACGAAACAAAAAAAAAAGCGTACAGGGCGTCTCTGGGAATACATAACAGGACCTGCGGCGGGTATATATATATACATTTAATAGATATACGCGCACGTACGGGCGAAATCGCACAATACACGTCTTCCCGTAATATAACGCTCTGGGTCTGCGATCCGTTGTTTCATTAAGTTCGTACGGTAGAGTCTTGATAACATACGCCACCATGTCGCCCGATTATCGAAAAATAAACGTTAAAACCGGATAAAATGACGAAATTTATCGTGATCCGAACACGTTTTCGATTTATTCGTTAATTCGATTTACCGATTTGTTTAGAATTTTCTTTTTAAGAATTCCTTTTCGTATTCCTCTTTCGAACATCGACTTTTTCATTTTCCTCTGCCCGTGTCATACGGATGTTGTTCAAAGCGTTAATCGTATTTGCGGTCGATAACAGACCCCGCCGCCGGCGTATGATCGCCTTTGTCAGTCAATGGTTAGATGTTGTCATCCAATAGGCAGAACAGTCATTTGTTCACCTTCCACCATCCATTCAACTCGATGTCGCGGCCAGATTTTCTAGATAATTGTGTAAGTATAATACTCGCTTCGATGTGTCGATTAGTGCCTTCAACAGACGCGTTTCACGAAAAGAAAATCGTGTATGTAAGCTATAGGATATTTTCATAAATTGTACGAAGTTTTATTTAGCTTCAGACGCGTGCCAAAGTAAAAACGACGTTTTTTAAACGTTTACTCTTCGACAATCGCCTTACTACATTGTCATTATGACGCCGATTTTGTTTGTGGGATATCATTTCGATTCGCCGGTTGGAAAAGTCGAGTGTTTTAATAAATTTAAAGCCGACTAAAAACGCCTTACTAGTGGCGCAGTGTACAGTTAGAGCTCCGAACTATTCTCACTATTAAATCGGAGCTCGCCATATATTTCGTATAACCCAACTTCGGTATTTTTCCTTTATTTTACGCACGCTCGTGGTTATTTGACGCGTTTTGGTCAAATTGCGTTATATCGTATTTATTAACAGTATTTTATAATACGATTATTACAACGGGTTTAGACAATAATATATTTTTAGTAGTTATACGCGTTAACGGTCTGTCTCTCTCTTTGCGCGCGGTTAATCTCACTACAAATAAACGACTCCTGTGGACGAAACAAAATGTTCGACTCATCTAGTTCGTAATGTTCCGCGGCTCGACAGACAGCCGGCGGCAGTCCTGAAACACCTGTGCACCTGTAAACCATTCGCTCGTTCCGCGGGTGGTCAGTCGCGGCGGCCGGTCGGCCAACACCCATTGTCTGAATTAATAGCCCGCGTTACGGACGTAGTCGAAAGAAATCGAGTGAAACAGTGCCGAAAGTAACGCGGCCTCGGTACTTACGGTATTGTTACTATACGGTCGGTTGTTTCACGAAGATGGTAAATTTTACGGAAAATTTTCGTTAGCGTAATCATTATCGGTAGTCGGATAACAATTGTTTTTTTGTAACGCAATTTTCGAAATTGTCGTTTCGAAAAAAAATTATACTCGGGTTGATTTGACGAATCGCTTTAAATCGTTCTGAACGATAGAATTGGCGTTCAATAATTTTACGTATTACGGTTAATAGAAACGGTAAAAAGTGTTCTGTATGATTCGAGCCGATATTCGTGTGTTGCCGTGTCGAACATATTACCGTTAACACATTTCCCTGACGGTTGGGGTCAAATAATTTGAAATTTAGAAACGTTTAGAAGAACCGCGCGTTTAGTCTTTCTATTTCTTTAAATCGCAAGGTGCAAAATTAGCCTAGACTACATCAACAACCGTAAGAACTGAGCAGACTCAAAGCCCATATATCCTATATACTTGTAAAAGCGATTATTTTCGCGTCTTTATTCTTTCTTTTCTGCGCTCACGTGTATATGTACATACACTAGCCGTCTGACAAAATATTCGCTAGCGGATTAACAGAATATATATATAGACGAGTATGTTTCGGTATTTATGCGACGAACGATACATTTTCTTTTGATCGCCCGGCAAAAATAATTAATTTTATACACGAAAGTCGTAAACGTCACCGTCGATGTCCTCGTCCTTCTTGTTCATATCCATGAGTACATCTTTGTTTTCGTTTTTAAAAATATGTTAATTTCGTCGGTTCTCATTTCGTTGTTGCGAAAGAAATATTTCGAGTTTATTTAACAGACACACGCATATGTATATATACACACACACACACACACTTAAGTACATAAAAGTGACGAATTTAAATGGCATGTCGGTTTATTTAATGTACCGATAAATATCATATTATATACGCTAATGTGAAAAAAAACGCACATACAAACATACACTTTCGCACGTTATGTATAATGGTAAGCGGATATTAAGTTTTTTTTAATAGCACTAACGACCTACATCAAACGTATTTCGTAACATTGTTTTGACAGCTTCCGTTACATGCGTGGATTCGATTTCTTATCTGTTATTCACTAATGTTGCTGTTAAGTGAAAATCGTGTATTGATCGGCGGCGGAGGGGAGGACGCGAAATCAGTTGTCTCGTCAAAAAGTAATCAAAATTATTTTTTTCTTAAACCGAAACGATATACGTAAAGATCTAAAAATCCAATCTCTACAACTATTTATTATGTTTATATATATATATAGTTTTGTTCGTGTACTATATAAGTATATAGAATTAATAATCGTATCACGAATATACGACGCTTCGTTAAGTTTAAGACGGTAAATATAACAACGGACGTTCGCTCGATCTCCCAAAACGATAAAATTTGAACGGCGGTATCTCGCTGAAATAGTATCCGTTCGTAGACGTACGTTTCGAAGTAATGTCAACATTATCCGGCCACAAGGTTTGTTCGGACGAATTAACGTAATCGATACGAATTTTTAGTATTGCGCTAGTGGACGGAAGTTTAACGATACCCCGTACTCGGTATTATCAATTCCGTATAAAACGGCAAACGTCAATGTCGTACAAATTAAACAAACCACCGACCAAGATATCGCGAATTCCCTTCGGGATTTAAGTTAACCACGTGTCTTCGGACCAACGTCGCATTTACTCGTTTATTACGAACGGGATATAAGCGGTTATTAAAATTAGTTATTATATTCGCGCGTCGAAAATCGTTTATTATAAACGCGGTCGATAAATAACGGTTCGCCAATAGTTATCGACCTCGAACGCCCGTGTACATAAATTAATTATCGGTCATCGTTCGCGCCGACTGTGTTTACGTTTTCCACGTCGCCGGTTACGGTTTTCGGCGTCGGCCTACCGCGGTTTCCTATTTTCCCGCGGTATTTTACAACGAATATCGCGCACGACGCGAAGTACCGGTATCGCGCGTACCGGTACGTTATTATCTCGCGCCTATGGAAAATACGGCGGCGCAACAGGAGACCCGCGCGCTCGCCAAACTCGTTTTACACGCATTGTACAACGTGTAACACTCTCGGCAAACGCGCGTCATTTTTCATCCGGTCGAACGTTATTAAAAACGAATATCGGACGGACGGCGGGTCCGTGAAGCGGCACAAAATAAAAGGTATTACCGCGCGGCCGTATAGGTGTTGAAAACGCTCGGAACACCGACCGATCACGATTTTCGTTATTGTTTTTTTTTCTTTGCTCGTTTTCGGCCGCCCGGAGATCCGCCTTCGTGTTACGCGCGTACGTACGTACAATAACCACGGTCCTATCGAAACCATCTTGTGCTCGTCGAATATAAATGGAACGGAATTTCGCCAGAGCTCGGCAGCGCTCTATATAGTCACCTCCTGCCAACGCGTTCACGCCGCTATACACCCGCGCCACAGAAACTCGTCCGTTCGTATCACGATTTATTGCGCAATTAATACGCGTTATCGATCGCTAATTATTGCAAAATTTAAACGCGAGCACGTACGCAATAGACGTTTTTATTCTTAACCGTTTTCGTCGGGCGTCTTTATTTTATATATATATATATAAGTTGTATATGATGTTGGCGAGTCGAGCGCGAACGTCGTGAATTTTTTATTCATTTTTTAAATCGTTTCGTTTCCAACACGTTAAAATATGGCGTTGCTCATACCCGTACGCGATTATAAAAGTAAAAATATACGCGCGTATTATTAACACATATTTGTAATAAATCGTTCGTTTTAGGTTCAAAAACTGCGTGCACACGTTCGCGTTCATATCGTAACGGCAATTTAGAAACACGGAACGAAAATCTTCGCGTATTATTTATTTCACCCGTCGGTGCGGCTAAGCCGGTCGACTAATTTCGATTGCGCGACGTAATGCCTTTCTAGCGCCCGTAATGAAACGCCTTTTCAGCGTTGGAGAGTAACTACACTGGATTCCACGGACGAGGTTCCGCTTCGGACAAGAACCTCGAAGTGACTTACAGCCAAGTTGCCGCCTTATTATACGCGAGTAATTGCGACTTGATTCTCTATACCGTAATTAGAACTGAATATCGACGAACCCCTTCAGCTCAGTCTCGTGTATAAATCGAACGTCGTCGAATTGTTTTTGGCCAATAATTATCGTAAAGACAATATCGTGACTCAATTTCTAGTCGCCGCGGTGGATCGTTGGCGACGTTTTTTTTCCATTCGCGAACGCGTTATAATTATTATTACAATATACACGTTCATATAGGTACGCGTACAGCTGGTTAGGGGCGCGTATCGAACGCGCGAGTTTAGTTTCAAACGGTCGTTTAAAATACACATACACGTACGCTCGTGTATAAAATCATATAAAATGTAACGTGAAAATCGTCGCGATTCAATTATTCCGTCGATAATTGGACGGACGGGCGGGCAAACGGACGGTTTATTTTTCGTTTATTTTGCTTACGGATGAATCGTCACGTATTTTTTCCCTACCCAATATACGAACTATAGACCCGGAGGTTTTCGCGTCGTTCCTTTCTATTTTATCGCACGAGTGGCGGCAGCACGACCGTTACTACGCACGGTTAGGTTTGTATGTATATACAAAACGCGCGCGCGTACCGTACACTGTACGTTATATGTCTACAATATGTACGTCGGGTAAAGAACAATCCTGAAATGATTAGGATCAATTTAGATTCCGTTTTGCACGCGACCGTTCCGCGCAGATACGTTGTACGTATCCGAACCCGCGCGATCCGTTACATTACGGTCGGCTGTTACGTATTTTTAATGGGTTCGCCGGTATGTATGTTTTAGGTTACATATTACGTAGGTGTAAGTACGGCTTTGATTCGGGAAATCTACGATGAAATCTACCGTGATCGTTTTCATATATATATACACACGTGTGTGTGTGTTATTTATATCTTTGTGGCGACGCGATCATGCGTTTTACACGCGCGCACAAACATATATATATATAGATTTCATAAATGATAATAATATACGCCCGTTTTGTAGATACGTAATTCCCTTTTATTTCTATCCGTATCACGCGACAATTATGTTCGTTTATCATCCCGCCAAGATTCCTAAACCTTCGGTATTCTACGTCAATACGCGCGCTATTTGAAACACGTACAACGAATACGTTATTTTATTATGTAACGAAACGAACAAGGAACCAAGTGCGCAACTTAATTCCTTAGTTTCGATTTGATAAAATGTTCACGGATGATTCGCCCTAGGGTTTTGGGTCATTTCCTACTCCACACGTCTTCGTCATCGTTGGGTCGACGAAATCCAAAAATAGTTGTTTCGCGACTACGTACTGGAGGAATCCACGAATCGTAACAAATATGTTTTAACGAAAAATTACGTAAGTCGAAATATGTTGTGAAATATCGTCGTAAACTCTTAAAAAAAAAAAAATTTATACGCTTACCCAGACGTGTTTCGCGTAGTAATTTGTGAAAAAAGTGTATATTCCGATAGATTTTAGTATCGATGATTCCTAATCAAATATTTGGCCGAATTTAAAATTTTAATATTTTTGATCCATCCGGCTTAGATATTGATTAGCCAAAAATACAAAACATAGCATGTCGCGACACTATCATAAACATTTACGTTTTATTGTCCCCCGCGCGTTTCTATAATTTAATAATATATTAAACGACTTAAACGCTTTCGATTTGTTGAAATTATCACTAATGACTCACGATAATTTGACAACAAGACACATCGTGAACATTCGTACGAAAATACGTCCTTGGCGCGCTCTTCTTTGAAATGATTCATTAAAAAAAAGCTATTGTCCTAAATTTTAAAAAATTCTAAAATATTAAATGGTTTTATATATTTTATAATATATATATATTATATAACATATATATATATATATATATATGTTCATTTTTATAAACATAAATGTATTCTTCCTAAAAAACAAATTTGTTTGACATATGAAAGAGCGTCTCCTTAACAACTTCAACATGTTCGTTGTCGAGCGACGGAAAACGATTTTAATCAACAAACGTATAATTATTAAACATTTTTAATATTTCGTCGAAAACGATATTTAACAAAACAACTGTTACTCCTACGCGCGTCCGCCAACCGTGGGCAAAGTTTTTAAACTACAGCCCGTATAACGAACAATCAGTGACCGAAATAATAATGGCCGGTCACGGCAAACAGGAAAGTAATAAAAAAAACTTCATCGATTGGCCATACGAGTCTACTGTTAGGGCTGCGAGAAGACAACAGAAGGAAAACAAGAACGTGGATTGCAGGGACAAATGCAGGAAGATGCCGCGACCGATTCCAGAAAGGACGTGCGTGTGCCAAAAAGAGGTAAATTGTAATTGCCTGCCGAACCATATAAGACAGAGGATGTGCCAAAAAACACTAAAGATACCGATCAAGGACGATAGTACTAAAAGTACCGTTCAATTTGTCGATAACCCTACGAACGATCCGTTGCCAACGTACAAAAAGCTGGACAACATCGTGGATAAGGAGGTGAGACACGCGTAGCGTATACTTAAATCGATTTCGGATCGTGGCAGGGACGGGTTAGGTTTATGGAAAACGGGCGCAGGAAGTGGGAGATTTTCCGGTGGTTCGCGATTTGTAGCGACCTGTACGTTTTAATTAAAAATTACAAATACAGTACCGACAAATACTCCGTGAACCAATAAACGTGCTACGATTTTTATTACCGAATTTAAAGGTTAAATTAATCGTCGTCGTTAATGACGTGACGGGTAAATTCTAAGCGCTGTGTAAATTCGACGTAATTAGAAATGCGTAGAGAAACGTATTCATGATTCGTATACGCCGTATTTTCCCGTGACGAATTCACGCACAAATCCATCCCGAAGACACGGGCATTCTACAAACAACACCCACGCTAGTATAATTCTACGACACGCGCTTCACAGGACATCCGTATGTCTTGGTTTTCGTTTTGATTCGAATTCTAGTGCCACGAGTTGCTGTTGAGCGAATTCACATTTGTACCGACCCCAGAACAATTACAGTCAATGGAGATATACAAAAAGTACCAACAATATCGCTCGGACCTTCGGAAAACAGTCGCTAAGCAAATGTTGGCTAGACAATTTTCGAGAGCGGAAAGAATACTGTGTCAGGTTCAAGTATATACGAACTTCATGGTAAACAGCCTAAATGAAGTCGGTCAAAATAGCAGGCAAGTTCAACAATTATTAAAGTCATTAGTCGGGTACGTATGTTCGTGTTTATTTCCCGATAATCAAAACGGACAATAAGCGGTTTTGGACGCGGAAGTGAAACGTAAACGAAACCAAATGGGTCATCTCGAGCCCGCGTTGTCCACGCTTTCTTTCGACATTTTTTTTGTCACGTTTTTCACACGTTTTCAAATTCGAAACCGGTAAATATTTCTTACGAATTATAATTAAGGATTTATGATGTACACAATACGGTTGACGAAAATAAAGTTCTTAGTGTAGTAAACTAGGTTACACATTTCGAAATTGCAGTTACAAACCTATGGTTACGAGGAAATGTTGAACTTACGGGAGCTAGTCGTTGGTAACGTCATTTATTAAAATTGTAATTAACTCCGATCGTTCGGGTAGAAGATATTTACTAAATATAAATAGATTTGTTATAAAGGAATTTTCGATTCTTACGGCGACTTCCTGCCATTTTGTGAAGTGTTTAGGAACGCTCCATTTCGTAATACTTTTTTAACCGTTTCGAGTTTATCGATGGCGGCCGAAGTTGTATTCTTATAATTTCCCGATTTGGGGGATTGATTTTTGTCTAATCGAAGTTTTGACGTCGTTACTCGTTAAATCGAAAATTGACGCGTAGCCAATGTACCTACATGGGACGATATGCGCATAATATTAATAGTT
>JAIPRN010002231.1:0-33023 GCA_025469175.1 Geopemphigus sp. TES_GeoC_2020
AAAAAAAGGTAAAAAAAAAAAAAAAAAAAAAAAACGAAAAAAAAAAAAACGAAAAAACGAACTCGTAACAAATTATCTAAAATAATATAAATAATAATAAACAAACGATAAACGCGCGTAGGACACGCCAAGAAAAAAGCGCTTAGTCGAAACTTTACCGGGAGACACGAACGTGTGTGTATGTGTGATATGGATCAACGACTACGTATATATATATAAATATACGATAATCGTTATCATCCGGGGAGGAAGTGGAGGAAAGGAAAACGACCTAAGTACTTAGCTTTCTAGAAAAACGACAAAAATAACTCTTATTAGGCCTTCTTACGCGCGAATCACTAATCCGCTCTCTATAAATATATTATACCAACACTTTTACACTTCTGAATAAAATTCAACTTTTTTTTAATAATAATAATAATAATATATATATATATATATATATATATTTATACGGGCGTCTATAACGGACAGGCGTCTACTATTATTAATATTTTTGTACTTCGACGATTTCTCGATCCACGGAAACGCGCGCGGTTTACCCACACACGGTTCGTAAATCGAAAACGTTCCGCTCGCTTATTCTTAATATTTCCAAAAATTTGTAAGTCGAATACTCCGTGTTTTTTATTCGTACACACACACACACACACACGCACGCATATATTTTAAATGTATACGCTTAACGCGTAAGTATACCGTTTACATAATTTTAATCGTTACGGTATATAATTCACACTCTCTCACACCTTTTCTCACTCTTTCTCTGTCACACACCTATTATCTCTTTCACACAAACTCTCTCTCTCTCTCTCTCTCTATAACATCTAAACACCCTAATGTCTATATATATATATATATATTACCGCGTAGATATAAAAACTTTTACGAAATAAAAATTTTAAAAAAAAAACTTATCTTTACTCGTAGTAGTAGTAGTTCGCTACATGTTATCGTGCGTTTTAAAAAACCGATGTACGGCACGACGACGACGCACATTCGAATATGTCGAGCAAACGAACACAACGAAAAACCGACCGACTACACTAGGTCGCCACCCGTTTGGTAAAAATAACGCCGAACGAAAAACGTATAGCGCGTACGGGTATTTTGTTATACGGCGGCGGTGGGGCAGGGAATGAATATTCGGGGGCGAATACGAAAACTTAATCAAATCGAGCGGAGTGTTTTTAGACGACTACGGGGTGGTGGTAGGAGTGGAATGGGGGAGGGCGGGGTTGCACGAAGGTTCGTTTGATTTTTTTTTTAAGTACGTAAATGGAAATATACGAAAAGTGTATGAAAACGTAAAAAAAAATTACGAAAAATCGTAAACCATACGTGATTGTAATAGTAACACGGTCGCGAACGCGACAGAGGTAAGTACGGTTATTAGTTCCGTTTGTGTGTGTGAA
Organism: Geopemphigus sp. TES_GeoC_2020; assembly: GCA_025469175.1. Taxonomy (NCBI): domain Eukaryota; kingdom Metazoa; phylum Arthropoda; class Insecta; order Hemiptera; family Aphididae; genus Geopemphigus; species Geopemphigus sp. TES_GeoC_2020. The sequence continues at coordinate 1,416 of JAIPRN010002231.1, forward strand.
TGGGATGGTGGAGGGGAAGAGTGAGGAAATACGATTGGCCAACAGGCGTTCGAACGAAGTTCATGTCGGACGTTTATGATTTCGTTATGACCGCGAATTCGCAACGTCGAAAAACCCTAGGGCGATAAACGAAATTCCGTATCGATAATATATTCGTACGCGTAACAGTATGGCACGTAGAGGCGCGCTAGATAAAACACGAATGGTCGGAGAGGTCGTACTTCGGTGAACCTGACCGTCCCCATGGTGGGTTGGAAGGGATGTTTTCCTGGAGCGTGCGTATTATTATTATCACCCGAGGGGTGGCCACGCCGACAATGACTTACGGTAAACGGGATGGACTTGGAGAAAGCGAATCGTGCGACCCGAGCTGGGCGGGTAGATGGGGCACGTGTCGCGGCCGCCGAAAGTGAATTAACTAAAAAACGAGGAACGCGGAAGAACGGTAAAGACGGAAACTAAGTGAAAGGAGGAGTGCGCGTACGGTAGTCCGGTTTTTATTCGTCTTAAATGTTAAAAAAAAAATTGTCTTTTACCCGTTAATAAACACGCGTTACAAGTATAAATATATAAAAAGAATTAATTTCGACTCTGACTAGATATACTACTACTACACGCTCGAAACTAAAAACGTCGCGCGAGTTCTCTCGGTCCGATAATTCGAAATACAAATATAATAAACAAACGACTATTCTATAAATATATATATATATGTATATGCCGGGTGATTAATCAACGTCCGAAATATAACTACTCCAATTCGTAGAACGTGCGCCGCACATTCGTACCATCTCGTTCGTTGCTATTTCTACGTGTAACCGCTTAACAATATATTTCACAAAACGCAAACACCACTTTTCAAAATCTCTACAAAAAACACTTAATAAATCTTAAAGCGGCTCTCGCCCGGTACAATAAAAAAAAAAAAGTCAAATTCTTTACACGTCCTTACATCGTAATAATAATAATAATAATAATAATAATAATAATAATAATAATGTTAATAATAATAATAATAATAATAATAATAATAATAATAATAATAATAATAATAATAATGATAAAAATAATACGCGATATAATAACTGTACAAGGGGGCCGGTGTTGGATGGGGGGAAGGAGAGGTCTACATCTATAACAAACAGCGATGATTATTTACGTACCGATCGAAATACATATTTCGGAAAAGTCGGTTTTTTTTTTTTATTAACGCGCTTTTGACACACGCTATATCATCTACACTAACAAATGCGCGCTGTAACGAGTCTCAAACAAAATGGTTTTCTTTTTTTTTTGAACATTTTTTTTCGAACAGGTACAAGACAAAAATATTTCGGAATAAAAATCGTCGAACATAAAACAACACGACATAAAACGGCGACAAACCGTCGTGGACACGCGTCGAAAACCTCTCCTAGAAATACGATTTAATTTGTCCGAAACGGTGTTCGTTTTACGCCGCGATCAAAAGAAAAAAAAAACAACAAAAAGTCCATACAACACGATTAAAGATAATATTGCTAATAATATATCGATAAAATGAAGAAATATTTCCTTTTGTACGATCGTTGCGTTTAAAAAAAAAAAAACAGTTTTTTTTCAATATAAATTCATAACCCTACTCGTATTTAGACTATATATAAATAATCATTAATTAAAAACATAATTTGTTTAATGTTGTACTATTTAGTGCATAATAACAAAACATAAAGCATAAAAAAATCACGATTCATACAATATACGTATATTAACGATATAAAATAAATAAAGGAAAGAAGTACGAAAAAAAAAATCAACTTGGGCTAAAATGAGTTTAAAAAAATTAACTAAAGAGCGTACACGTTCATTCGTTTCCACCGTCGTCGTCGTCGTTGTATTACACATATAGGTACGTCACATATTTATATAGGTATACAATGTAAATCACGATAAGATAATGGTGGAGAACCCGAGGTAGCTGAGGTGTGTATATATATATATATGTATTATATTTGTGTTACGATTAAAATTTTCGTTTTGTTTTCCGTCGTCTTTGAGAAATATTCTATATATATATCTTATATATACAGTACGGAAATCGACGAAAATAAATAATAACGCGACAAAAAAAAAATTACCGTACCGCTACTACGATACGTCGTTCCGTATCGCGTGCGCGCTTGTTTCGGCGGGGCCGCTTTTTCCTATAGAAAAAACGTTGCCGTTACCACGGAAGAGGCACGGACCGGCGACGGGGGCCGTGTGTACACACGCCGGTACGACGCGACCGGTAAAACGACGAACCGCAAAAAAAACCAAAAAAGAAAAAAAACGACAGAGGTAGCCGAGTAATTTGAGCATTCGGAGCGGACACAGCCTTCTCCGTTGGCGTTGCGACGAATACGTATACATTTTGCTTACACTATGGCGACGCTTGAGGGTCGGGGGGTGAGTGCGCGCGCGGGATACACCACAACAATATCGCGGGCGCGCGAACGTATTACGTATATATTTCAATTTTATTCGTCCATTTCGAAATTCGAACACGCGCGTATATATATATATATATATATCCGTTGTACTCTACGTATATTTAATCGTTTATATTGTACTGTAGTCCTATGTAAAGAGTATACGATAAATAATAAAAGTGAAAATTACGCGCGAAACGACGGACAGCGGCGATTTTTATTGTACGAACACGCGCAGGACGACGCTGTAATCACCGCGCGTCAGGTGCACAACAGGTGGACCGCGCGACGCGACGACGGACGAGCGGGTAGATTCGAAGTGATATATATATACACTGCGCCGTAGAAACGAAAACTATATACCGCGTCGTCGTCGTCGTCGTTCGAAAACGAACAAAATGACCGGAATACGAAACGCACGGCCGCGGAAAAAACTCGCCGCGATTGTAAAAACACGAAACGAAAACGGCCGCCGAGCGATTGTAATTGTTGAACTCGACGACCTAACCGGACGGTGGCGGGTCGTCCACGCACGGTTAATAGTTGTTAGCTACGCAACACTGTCCGGTGCGGCGGTTGGGAATATTTAAACGACCGCGGGGCGGTTGTTTTTTTCGTTTTCTCGGTAAAGGATCGCGCCGACAGAGTGACGGTAATCGCGAGATTTCGGTTAGGCCGTTTTTTCGTTTCTTTACAGGAAGGATGATAATCGTCGTGCGCCTTCGACTAAAATATCCTTTTCGCCACTTTCACATACACCGCCGTCGTGTATCGGTGATGTGTTTTTTCGCGCTTCTAACGGAATCCGTTCTACAAAATTATATTACGAACGAAAACGAAGAACGAAAAGAAAAAAAAAACGAAAAATGTACATTACGTCTTTTCTTTGCTCGAAAATCGCGCTAAACATACTCCTAATAATATCTCAAAATCTTATCACTAATGATTATTAAATGTTTAAATTATTTTTTTTTTTTGGTTTTTTTTTGTTTTTTGTTTTTTTGTTTTTTGTAAAAACCACAAACGTAATAATAATAATAATAATAATAATAATAATAATGAAACGACTACGGGGGGGGCGTTGTGAGGGAAATGATAATAGTAAAAAGAACGTCTTGTTTTTTTTTTTTTTTGGTTTTTTTCGAAAATAGAAAAATCCGTCGGTTCCGATTTACTTGTCGGCGCGTCCGGATTCCATTTCTCCGTCGGGCCGTCTTCAAACTAAACCCAAATGATTGATGGCGGCCATTATGTCGTTGACCTTAGTGTCCCATATGGAATGAAGTAGCTTCTCGATGGTCACCGACGTGTAATCGGGCGTCGCGTGCTGTTGCCGAAATTGAAGAAGCTCGTCAGCCGCCGGATCGTCGGCGACGGTTGCGGCAGTGGAGGAGGAGGCCGCTACGGCGACGGCGGTTGCCGGTTGGCGACCGCCGGCCCCGACCGAGGCGGTCGGGACCATGGCCGTATGTTATGGCCACTGTCTGGTGTAGTAGAGAGCGAGCGGCTTGACGAAATGGTAGCCGACGGACGCGCAGTGCGGGCAGGTGACTTTGCGGCTGTAGTCGCTGTAGAAGTTCAATCGCTGGTGCGGCATCATTAGCGCTTTCTGGCAACTGTTGCACTGTGAACGAAAAAACAAAAACGCCCCCGAAAACGTCAATACAAAAACGTCGGTGGAACAATTTGGCGACGATTCCTTCCCCGAGGCGATTTCTACGGCGTTTACGGTTTCCGCGCTTCGGACAAAATACGAACGACGATCGTCCCCGGCGTTCCGAACGCGATTTTCGTTCGACGGGCGAAGAAGTAACGCGACCGGGCGAGAAGCGGTCCGTACGAATTCGGCGCGGAAACCTTTCCCCACACGTTAGCGCACCGAGCGAGTCGGAGACGTCGCCTAATGAAATATCGCGGCGACAAAGGGCGCGATTATTTTTCGACTTCAAAGGGACTAACTACCACCGCCGCGGCTGTTTTAAAATCCGTCCGAATTCGGGTGGCGGACCCCACCCCTCTCCCGTCACTATCAGCCACCACCGTCCGCCGCCGGCCGTTTACGACGCGACGCGCGGAACAGGTGACGACAAATTAATTAGCCGAACGACGACGACGACGACGACGACTGGGAATTATGAAAAAGTTTCGACGCTGCGAAATTAATTTCACAACCCGGCGATCGTCGTCCCCCTCGTATAATACGGGCGCGTGTATATAATCCGCCGCCGAAAGGGTGGTTGTCGTTGTTTACGCGACGAAGAGACTTGTCTCGCCGGGGCGTTTGGTTAATTATTAGACGGGCGGGGCGGTGGTAATTTTTCTGGAATTCTTACCGGCGCGAGGGCGCGACGAACTTCTATATCGCGCCGGTTTCGCGCGAAAACGTTCCTCCAATCGTAACAGTGAAACTCGCGCCGTTATTATTCGTCGTTTGATTAAACGTTTACCGCGGTTCCACGAAATCGAAACGTTTCACTACCGCGGTTCCACGAAATCGAAACGTTTCACTACCGCGGTTATGTTTATCCCGAACACTTTTCGAACGCGCGGGACATTGCCGCCGCCGTTTGGTATCCGAACAACGGAACGGTCGCGAATACGTCTCGTCGCACCACGGTACGTATGTAACACGACGTCTACAAATACGTTCCGCCATTTGCAACGTTTAAGCTTGCGTTCGTGCCCGCGCGCCCCGTTCGTCGAATCGGCGCGAATACGATCGATCGAATATCAATCCGGACGCCAAAAACGAAACGGCCGCGGAATCCTAAAAACGATTCGGGCCCGTGGGTGCGACGAGAGGGAAGTAAAAAACCCGAACGAAAACCGACCAACGTACCTTGAGACGTTCGTTGCAACACGGCATGGCGGCGAACACGTCGTACGAGTACATTGTGCCCATGATGAGCGACGACCCGTCCCACTGGACGGCGCAGAACCGGCAACACAATTTCCGGTCGGCGTCCTTGCCGTCCAAGCACTTCATGCAGACCGCGTTCAGGAACAGGGCCCGTCCTTCGTTTTTCACCTGCCGACACAAAAAGCCAAAACGCCGGGACGACGTTCGCGTTACGCGTGTACATTGTTTTGACGTGCCGACGGTGCGCCGACGACGGTACGCGAGCGACGAACAAAACCGGACGAACGACAGGGATATCCTATTACGGTATTCGTAAGACGGGGACGTGTGGTGGACGCGCGTGTACGTAACAGTGAGCTTATTGGCCTATTGAAGAACGTGTTTGACGCGAAACGTCGGAGGACGCAGCGTAATTTCGTTACGATTCGCCGAGCGTTATCGAACACGCGACTTCGAAGTGTGTCACCGACGAACCGCGGTCGTGTTTACCGGCGGTTTTTCATCGGCCGGTTACCGCGGTCGTTTGAACGGTTAAAAAGCGAGTCGCCGTCGACGGCGTCGCGATAATTCGTCGTTGGAAATTTCGGGAACGCGAAAATAGTGCGCTTCGCGTTTCGCCGCCGTAATTGTCGTGTACGACGAGCCGTATACGCTAAAAGTGCGCGCGCGGACGCGAAATGACGAGGTTTCTTGGTCGGGGAAAATGCCGCCCACCCTCTGCCGAACAACCGAACGAAACGACGAAATCGCGGTTCTTACGGTCCACGGGGTTGGTTTCAGACGACGCGCGGTTTAAAACACCGGAAATAATAAACGCGCGCGCAGCCTGCCCCTCCCCCACCATCCAGAGTATATCGCTGTAATGACTTTTGTGTGTACACGACGATTCTTCTGCCGCGTAAGTTTTCGATTGCACCAGTGTGTGTATATTAAACGCGCGCGCGCGCGCACGTCCCGTATATATACGCACACACACGCGCGATTTTTCTCTCGGCCGCGGGCGAAATCGTTAAAGGGAATAATAATAAAAAAAAGTACCCCGGCAAGGTGCGACGGGACGTATACGGGCGAAAAAACCGGAAGATTTCCCGAGGTTGTTTTCCCGAGAAGCGACGCGGTGGCTGCAGGCGCGCGCGCGCGCGCACGCACCGCGAAGCGGAAATATTGCGCGACGTTTTAATGGGAAATCCGAAATCGGCGCGTGTTCGGAGGAAAAGAATCCCGGTCGCCGACCCTTTTGCGAGAGAGAGAGAGAGTGTGGCCACCGCCGTCGTCTCGTGTGTACCGACGACGAAGGTCGGTTAGGACGACGATGGCGGCGGAGTGGAGAGGAACGGACGCGAGAGAAGGTCCATTAGACGAATGACGAAAGCGATTTTCGGTGTTCGAGGGGAACCCGGCGCGGCGATAATTACACGACGACCCTGGGAGAAGACGCGACACGGGCGCGCCAATTGTTTCGTACGAACCGAAAACGGACGAAGACTACGAAAGATTATTATTAAAACCGGCCCCGCGGGCTACGGAGAGCGCGGTTACGGTCAATTACGGTGCGCGTCGGCCGCCAAATTCGAATCCCGTAGGTCGGCCGAGAATCGAGTCGGTCGTAAGATTCGCCGCGACAACGACGATTGGCGCGGCGGCGGCGGCGGCGGCGGCGGATGATCGAGAGAAATCTCTATTCGGACGCGTAACGAGCGAAAAAAATAATAACTTACGTAACCGAAAAAGGAAAAAAATCGCTTGAACGATACACGAACGGGGGGGGGGAGTCGAACACGCGACGGGCGTTTCTTTTTATTTCGATAAATCGTTGCCGAGCGGGTAATTAATCGAATACGTGAGCGCGTGCGTGTAGCCATCACACAGCGGTTACGTAATTGAAACACGTTCGTTTATCGGTTTACCCAATCTTAACCTCTCCCCCTCGCTCGGATTCGAACGTCCAGATTCGTTTTCTTATAAACGGGTATAATTAAAAACGAAAAAAACTAAAAACGACCGTCGCGTTACGTCGTATTACGCGTTTCGGGCCAAGTACGTTTTAGCGTTACGGAATTCCGTTGGAAATCTTTTCGTCTTACACACACACACATACAGGTTTGTCCACATCTCGCGTACGCCATGAGTTGACACAATAGCCGACAGTTACGTTTTAATTGTTGGGGGGGGGCGTACGTGATATTTTTACGTACGGCGAATATTACGTTAAGTATAATAAATATCCCCCGCGTCCGGGACGACGCGAATTTTCGAAAAACTCGAGGGCGTTTTGAAAACGCCACGATTCCAATTACGGTACGTCGATAATTTTCGTCGCGATTGTTTTCTTTGAACGTCTAAACCTCGGCGTGTCCAATACAATCGACGCCGTAACGGTAATCGCCTGACCGAAACGCGAACGGTTATTTTCGATCGCGCGGTGTCGCGTACTGCGAAAATATTAATTTTTCGCCGGGTTGGAAGATTTCATTCGAAATGCGCCCGAGAAAGCGAGCGATAAATACTGATCGTGAAACGAACGCGATATTAATTTCGTTTTCAATCGGACCGCGCTGGTAATTACGACGAATTTGTTACGCGCGTAAAAACGGGGCCGCTACTTCGTTCGTTCATTACGAGAAAGCGATTTTCGTCCCGAAAGGCGACTGAAATAAAAACGAGAATTTTCGAAACGCCTTCTAATTTATATAATAAATTTCTAATTATGACGTACTCGTAATTGGACGGCCGCGAATTTTTCGTTTTGTATATTCGCGATCAACTTTTTACGTTCAACACTCGAACGCTTACGAGATACGCGTCTATTACGACTTCGATAATTGTTAATCGGTAATTGAATCGTCGACACGCCGGTTGTTGGTTTTTTTTCATTCGCGGCAAAGCGTTTAGTCACGACGGTCGGTTTTTACCATAATTAATCACGAACGGAATTACGCGGATTTCAAAACTACACAAACCGGACAGATTTGAAAAGGAAACGGTAAATACGGAGTTAATTGAGTGGAGAGAATGGGCCGCATATTGAAAGGGACTCTATACAGATGTATTATATTGGAGAGGGATTTGCGTCGGGAAACGACAGGAGGTCAATTGTTACGGACGTGGGTTATGTCGCAAATTGAATTAGGCGAGCGCCGAACAGGAGAGTTGTTAAAAGATAATTCGAAGGAGTGGGACGGAAGAAGAGTACGGCGTATTATCGGACGAGAGAAGGACGAAAAATACGTGTCCACCGAAGTCACTATTACGAGACCGAGTAGTGTGTGTGTGTGTGTGTGGGAGGGGAGGAATCTCGAAGGCGAAATATTTTCGTACCGGGAAGCGGTGAAGAGTCGAGATAGTGTAAAGTGGACCGTTGATTGGACGAGAATTCGAGATGTCCGACGTAGGGCGAAAAAAATCGGTCCGAGTTTGGGTCGGGAGTGGAAAAGACGGAGGTGGATTTGGCCAACTGGCCGGCGGGACCGTCTCCGTTGTCCGACGGGACGTCCTTGATTAAAATACGGGCTAAAAGAATCCGGAGACCGTTGCCAAACGGACGATCATTAGCGATAAAAGTTTCGACAGAGTTTTTTGTGTGGAAAGAGGGAGGGATGCCGCCGCCGAATCGGCGATAAATTTTTAGAGCGAATTCGTCGCGTCGGCCGATGTGTTATCGCTAGGGGACGCGAACGTCCGTAAACGGAGCGATTCGAGCGGGGACCGTTGGCGAGACTGGTTAACCGGAACCGTCGGACAATCGGAAACGGATTTGGAGACCGCGATTGGTTTTTTTTATAAGTCGGGCGTACGCGGCGGTCTCGTTTCGCCGGGTCAACAACAAAGTTTGTCGGCGGTACGGTCGCGGTTTCGGTTTTTGGAACGAACGCGGGCGCCGAAAGTGTCCGAAGACGGCGCGCGCGTACGTATTTACCGACTACGCGCCGGTAGAATGTTCATTTCGAGAAAATCGGTGGCGGGTGACGCGGTGGAGGGGGAGGAAGAGCAAGAAGAGGATCGAGTGCGCAAACAAGCCGACGCGGAACGGGGAGAGGTTTTAATTATAAACCGAGTGCGGCCCGTGTTTGCCTTTTTATCGCGTGTTTGCGTTCGCGGGGCGCAGCCACATATACCGCGGGGTACACCTGGCGCGCGCCAACTGCCGGGCGTGTTATAAATACGCGCACCGTCACTGGCTTTCGTTCGCCGATTGTAAACACGCCGCCGCCGTCAAAAGACGTTCGAACGAAAAACGAAAAAAAAAAAAAAAACGCCCGAGTAAAACGCCGAAAATCGTGCACGCTAACGTCGTTTATGCCACGACGACCTTTGACGGTGATAGATATGTATAACCGGAGAACTTTTTAATTGGAACACGCGGCGGACTCTCCGTTCGTTTCCCCGTCGCCATACGCGTTCCGCCTCTGTACACGGTCGCTCTCGTCGACGAACCGACGCTAACGCGACGACGAGTGTCGACGTCGTTATTTGCGTTTAGAAAAGCCAACCGGGGCGTAATTAATTAGAAAAGCGCGCGGACGGCGAGAAGGAGGAGGCTTAAAAGAAACAACCCTCGCGGAGTAAAAACTTGTTTACTCGATATATATATATATGTACTTGTACATACCGCTCGCACGACTATACTACAAAGTTAAGATCGCTGAGCATAATCCTCCGGAAAAAAAAATCGTATATATATATTATATCTCGAAGTTCAAATACTCCCTCCGGGAAAACGATAAACATTTACTTTGTCAGATCCTCCCCCCCCCCGTCAGTTTTCGGCAATCAAATATTATACGTATTACGAAAAAGGACGAGTATATAAATTAGCGGCCGGGCAATCGACGAAACTCCGAGAGCGACTTAAGAAGGAGAAATAAATTAAAAATCCCTCCCCCCCCCCCCGTCGTGACGCTTGGACGACGGCACAACTACCGATACCCAAAACGCGACGGAGTGTAGTACACCGACACCGGTACGGCGCGGCTATGAACAAATGGACCCCTCGTCCCGATATAACTTCGCGTGTTTCCGTCGTTACGTCGCCACTAAACGGACGTTTACGTTTACGACAGGCGGCAACGGTCGGACGACGATATTGAAAATATATCGCCGTACTCGGATCGGAATCGACCGAGAAACGGAAAAGTACAAAACGAACGGGCGCGCTAAAAAAAGAAAAGTAACCGCCGTCGATTACGGCCGGGAATTTACGTTCCGCCGTACTACGGTTCCCAACGATCGGGCATGTCGTCGGAAGTTTGTTATGCGCGTAGTTCCGTAAAATCCTACTACGTACGAAACGTACCTAAACGAAATAAAAACCGCGTGTCCGCGCTGAACCCAAAACCGGTTCGGGTGGCGCGAGTGGAACACCTGGCTAGACCTAACCGGTTAATTTGATTCGGGCGTTCGAAATTTCGCGTTTATCCGAAAACTTTTCGCCGACAACACAACGGCCCCGACAAAAACAACGTTCGACGGGCCACGTTTTTCACTCGACGCCGACACGTTTCCGGTTCCCCTTCCCGCCCCGCCAACGCTCCGCAATATCCCTTATCCGAGATTATATATATATTTATATTTGTATACGCGATAAGCGCGAGCGTGATAAAATAATTTATCGTTTTACGGTTTTTATTTTAAAGACGTTTGTCTTTTACGAAAAAAAACAAACCGAACGAAAACGAAACGGCGGATGGGGCCTTACTACGTTTATCTCCGATAGCGTTCCGAAAACCGTACGGTCGGTCTTGTTGTTTACCAGACGTCCGTTCGCCGGATAAAAGTAACCGTAAGGGTCGAACGTCAGAGGCCAAACGATCCGTACTACTTTATATCGCCCTATACGTAAAAAAAAAAACCCTCCGAAGGATTTAAGGTGGCGAAAACGCCGCGACGACTTAAGGGCGGAATCGGACACGCGGACATATTGTGCACGCGCGTGAAATATGTTTCGACAAATATTAGCTCGTTGAACGTGGCGCGCGTGTGTCAACATTCACGGGACCCGAGCGCGTACACACACACACACACATGCGGGCGCGCAAAAAAGGTCCTTTTCTTCCGGTCAAACGATCACGCTCACGCGTGTTTATAAGTCTCCTTACTAGCGGGATCCCTTCGCCCTGGGACGGAGGTGAAGGGTCCATATATACACGTAAGTACGGTTATTTTCCGGCGAAATATTTTTCGAGATTTCGCGTCTAGTAAAATATATATATATGTACGTGTTTACGCGTTTACCCGATGAATATAAAAGACGGGAAACGGACGCGTTGTATTTTCGACGAGTACGCGAATGGCGTGGGGCGATCCAACAAACGGCTTCGATTTTCCGTAGTAATGACGCGACGCGTGGCTTGAACCGTCGGCGGAAGGGACGCCGGGAGACGAAGGGCTTCTCGGTGTTTTTTTTTTTACGCTAAACTATTTCGTCGTTCCCGTTTCCTAAGCGCTTCCTTTTCGTATCGAACGGTACGCCGAGATTTCGACGTAACACACGCTGTCAGAAATACGGCGAAGGATAAAAAAAGGCGCGAAAACCACGGCGGTGCCGCCCGGTACGTATTTTTCGATAACGGTTCGTCGTGCGTCCGCCGTTCGCCGCGTACAAAGAACGAATACGAAATAAATCGCAACACGTTTACCTCGACGGCGTTTTTGTTGTACTGCTTGGGGCTGAGGAAGAACGTGCCGTCCACCAGCGGGTACCGGTCGAACACGAGCATGAGATCCGAGCACAGGACGCAGTTGACTCGCGACTGGTTCTGGGCCGCCAACGACGACAGGATGAACAATCTGGTCTCGTCGTTGCCGTGATTGCCCTCGTCCTCGATCTGCGTGACACGAAACGAAAAATTAAACGCTCGGCATTTTCTCGACGAGAAATCGGCGCGCGCCAAAACTTTACGCTATCGTCGTCGTCGTCATCCCGCTATTCCGCCGCCCACGGATGGTTGTGAGGGAATGATGGCGCGGATGGAGGGAGGTTGGGGGTTAGGGTTAGGTTACCCGACAACAATAGGCGAAAAACTTTCGTCCCTCCCGCGGCCAACTCTACTAGTCGGGGGGTGGGTAATCCGACGAGAGTATTTTCTGATTAAACCGATTACTTTTACCTCTCTCGACCGTTTATTATACGCGCGCGTACGCTCTACTACACGGGACCGAATCGAATGAAAGCAAAGCAGTCCATTACTCTTTTCCGATTTTTTTTTTCCGTTCGTCCGCCCGCTCCCGAACGAGATTTTCCGCCCGTAGTGCGTATATTTGTTGTCCGGGACAAGCCCTCCTCGACGCGCGCGCGCGCAATTAGTCGGCCAGTTAATGGACTCGGGGCCCCGATCGGGTCGGCGTATAAATGGAGAAAAAGATTGCTACTGGCAGACCTATTACGGGCCGCCGCGTACGAAACGACGTGTGTGTGTACACACACAGCTAACCGGACACGGTCGGCCGTTTTCCCAACCGCCGCCGCCGCCGCCACCAGACAGGGTCCGGACCGTGCGTCAAAACTTTAATATGATTTCGAAAACCTTTTATAATCCCCGTACGTAACGCGCGCTCGTGTACCGCGGAAACGCAATACGGAAGATTACTTTTAAAACTAATTCGTAACGGCGGTACGAATCCGTTCGTTTATGATACGCGCGCGCACGCGACGTAGACGGGGAGAGATATACGACGATCGTGGACGAGTAATTGTTCGTACGAAGAAAATACGTTACCCGAATTGGCCGCGACGTGTTCCGGACGAGAAACGCGGCGACCGCCGGTGTCGGAAGTCCGACGAGTCGTTAAACATAACCCCGGCCGGTCCGTGGTGGCGCGTGACCGGGGCGGATGCAAGGGATCGGGGACCGTTGACTAATTTGTACCGGAAGTCGGACCGTCAAAGTCCGAGTGCGTTCGAGATCGTTACGTTCGGTGACGGTGCTTATCGAATACTTTCGGCGCGCCGGGCTCGTACCGGAGTTATAATAAACGGCGAGATCGTTCGTTTTTCGCCCACACGTGCGCCACGCGGATAATAACCCTTGGACAAAGAAACGCGTCCCTTAAACGGCGGTACCGGTATCGGATTGGTGGCGGTGGGAGGAAAGAAATACGAGGTACGTCGCGTTGTGTGCGCGACAAAGACGTCGGTCGGTTAGCGCGTACGCGCGACAATAATAATACGCGCGGAGGGGGAAAGGTCCCGGTAATCGTCGCCAATTAACGGAAGGACGGAGGGGACGCGACGTGACGGTAATTCGCTCGCCTACGCGCGCGCGCGCGCGCATGTAGGGAAAAAAGGAGGTTGTAAAATAAATTGAAGGCGAAAACGAAAATAATACGCGCGGGCGAATGTACGGAGCGAAACGATATTACGCGGACGGCGGCGTTCCCGATATTAAAACTGCCGGAGTTGTTTATTTTACAACCGTCGACGACACGACCGGCGTATTGTGTGTTGTATACGATAATGGCGCGCGGAGGAGCGCGTGTGTAGACGACGGTCCAATTTCATAACCGTTGGGGGGGACGGTGGTGAATAGGACGCGACGAAGTGAAAACTCTTTAAAAGACGCTAATAAACAACGTCGTAGCGTTTCGCGCCCGGAGAGACCAATAAACATGCGTTTTCCTCTTCGTTACCCGCCGCTCTCCTGTCCACCGCCGCCACTTAACCGCCGTCCCCGCGCCATTATTGCCAAACACTTTTCGTCCGCACACGTTCTTCTCCCGGCGTCGTCGTTATTATTATTATTATTATGAACTCGACGCACCGGCGTGCCCCGTGTCGGCTACCGGCGGTATGGTGGTAATCTATCCGGGAATGAACGGGGGAGGGAATGATGGCGAGACCGTGCGCGTTCCGTATAACGCCGGTGGGAATACACGATTTTCGGATATTGGATGAACGCGGGGCGGGCGCGACACCACGCGGGACCGAAAGAAGAGAAAATAATTCTAGCGCCGATGTTTCTATATGCCGTCGCGGTATCCCTTGCCCCCACCACCACCACCACCACGCTATCCGCGGCGCCGTGTAGGTCGAAAATACGCGCGACCGAAAAAGGCACGACGGACCCGAGGAGTCCCGAAACGGTTTTACGGCGACGACGACGGTTAAATACGACGCCCGGGGCGGCTCACTCGGTCGGTCTTAACGAACGCGTATTGTTGCGCCGGGCGCGCGAATATAAACGTACCGCGCACGCCCTCGCGTATGTCCGACCGTTATTACTATTATTACGGCGACGGTACGACAATACGGGAAAATGGCGCCGATTTCGAACAACGGCCCGCCGCGTGCCGGTTGAATCCATTCGCCCCTACGTTTATTACCGCGATTTTCGTCGGGTATTCGGCCGAATTTAGCGTTTCTCGGTGATGGCCGCCGGTACGTTCGTCCGCCAAACACGACGACGTACGAGCGCAGGCACACCGTGTACGTACGCGTGTAACGTCCGGGACGGGGCGTGCGACGGGTCGTCTCGACGTACAGCTAAAATAAAAGAACGTTACGGAATAACGCGAAAACAATAAAATACCCGGCCGAAAGTTAATTAAAATTCGACTAAAAGGGTAACCCTTTAACGGTCGCCGCCGTCACGTACCCGGCAGTCGGACCGGTGAGGGGGTGATGATGCCACGCGGGCAGGTGGAAACCACTCGAAACTCGTACGGCAGTATAATATACAACGCCGCCCGGTCCCTTATTTCGAATTTAAATACGAACGCGCACTTACGACGGACCGGGCCGATCCGTCGTCAATCAGTACGGCGAGAGAGGGGCACCCTTCCCGGGAAGGGTACCTACCGAATTATACATATATATATATACGCGCGCGCGCGTTCAATTTGCCGATTGAAAGTTTAAACGTGCGCGGCGTTTCCGTGTTGACTTTAAACTTTGCCGCACGCGCGCTCCGTGTTTGCCCGACCATTTTATCGAAATATAATATACGCGCGAATATTGTTCGGCCGCTTAAGTGCGCGCACGGTTCTTTGGCGCTCCTCACTCCGCGGGCCCTCGAAATTATACACGCGTCGTCGTCGTACGTCCCCTCCTCCGCGGAACAACCGAAAACCACGTGGTTCTCGACAAACACGGATACGCGGTAACCGTGAAAATCCATTACGTATATTAAAATCTAATACCCGTTAACGCGCCCGGATCCGCCGTATAGACACGGCGCCCCGTCCGAATTATAATACACCGGCCCGTCGCCGCCGTTTTCCGTCCCGTAATAGGGTAAATCGCCGGAAACGTTACGGAGGAATTCGTTTTCGGGGTCCGAGGGTTACCAATTCACCGGTTCAAACTGTTACCGTGTTTGTGGTCGGCCTATCGGCACTACCGGCGGTACACGACCCGGGGGCCGGTTATCATATTCCGTTCGAATTTACTTACGGTTCTTACGTCCGTTAACACACGACCGAAGCCGGTATGTTGTCAACCGTCGTTTGAGTAGGACCGTACGTTTTTTGGTTAGATTTTCGTCAGCTAAAGGAGAGAGAGAGAGAGAGAGAGAAAACGCGATTTATTGGTCGCCGTTCGCGTATTACCTTCGAATCGAATACGTCTATCGTTTTTGTCTCGCCGAACGTTTTTACGTTTCGCGGCCGTGAAATCGGTGACTCGCCGAATAGTACTTACCCCGTCCACCCAGCCAACAAAAGGGGTAAAAATACCGATCCCTCGGACGGTCACATTGTACGCGAGGTGCGTCGCGCACGCGACCATGTTCAATTCACGCCGGCGCTTATAATATAATCATACGCGACCAATCCGCCGCCGTAATTCGACGGGCGAAAATGTATTCGGTCGAACGCGGGCCCGCCGCACCACCGCGTAACACAAAGCGGCGTCAAATTATTTCCGACGTACCGCGCGCGGGAAATTATTCATACGCCGCTGACCGACCGAAAAGCCCATCGTCCCCTCCGACGGGGACGCGCGGCCTTTCGGGGTATTTATACATAATACGAATATTGATCTCCGTTTCGTTTTTTTTTTTTTCACTCGCGGTCATCTCGACTGTACATTACTAACTCCTACGCCGCCGTGCGCGCGCACACACACACATTCGACCTTTTGCGCGCCCGAGTGTGTGTTCTACAAGGCCATTTGAATTGCAAAACGGCTTTTTAAACCTTTTAACCCCGGGGAGGGACAAACTACGTCACGCGTTCGGCGCGGCGTAATTTATATTTTACGAAGCGAACGGCGGGACGGTGGAAAAAAGTCCCGTGCCCACGCCGCCAACGAGCGACACGGGTGTGTACACGGGCAATATAGTACCGCGGATGTAAAACCAAGCGCGTTAAAAACGATTTTCGATCATTAATTACGCGCGCATTTATGCGCCACTCGTTCGCGCGAAACGTCCGTGTACAATAAACGAAAACTTTAAAACGTCACGAACGCTCGGGGGGGGGGGGACTAAATCCGTAAATTTAATCGCGATAGTACATTATGTACATGCGCCACTATCCGGCGCACGCGCGCCTGTATTCGTACGTTATTAAATCGACGGCGATTTCGAATTATTTATCGACTAGCCGTCGAACACGGGAGTATTTTATTTATATACGAAGAATAGAGAGCGGACGACGTTTAATATATTATATAAACCGTTTAAAGTGGCAAGTGGTTCAGCGCGCCCTAAAAATAGTAAATCAACCTATTCGGTAAGCGGTAATCCCTTCTTCTTTTAACGCACGCGCACAAACACACGCCGTACTTACTTACTGTTATACGACGTTCCACCCCACCCGCCGGTCCGTCACGTCACGCTACGGTGAGCGTATGAAAACGACCACCACCACCACCACCACCGGTCGTCACACCGATACAGATATAAAGGGAAAACGGTACTTCTAATCCGGAAAATAAGCAAAAACCGGTCACAAATTACCGATCGTAAAGGGAACGGGACGGCGGGGCCGGGTGGAAAAATCGGAAAGGAAAAAAAAAGGAAAGTTTAACGGCGTTTTTATCGGACCGGTCGGTTTTATCGCGTATACGGCACGCACTCGCGAACTGAGCGCGGGGCGTAGCGGGTGAGACAGGACGGGGACGGGAGTGAAAGAGTCCGCGGCCTATATGTGCGTGCGTATAAAAGAAAGGAAAAAAAGTAAATAAAAATGCCGAAAAACGCGTAAAAATGCCGAAAAACCCGCTGCCCGTACACGGGTTCCGCCGCGACGGATACGACAAATAGCGGCGAGTGGTGGTTTGGGGGTAGTAGCAGCAGCAGCAGCAGGGCACTTAAGAGAATGACCCTTTATGGCAATAATATGTGCCATTGTGCAGCCGAATATATATTTGGTTTACGCGTGTCTCTCTCTCGCTCCTGTCCCGCGCGAGTATTTTACGGGCTCTGCGCCAATGACGCGACGCGTATACAATATATATCGTCGCGACCGCCACTTACATACTCTCTCGCTCGTTCGGCCGAAACTTTCAATTTCATCGAAAGCCCTAATCCCGGAAATAGGTTCCGGCCCGTTTTACGAAAACCCTTCGGTCCCGTCCCCCGAAATATTTCACTCGCTCTCGTCCGGCTTCCGCGCTAACTGTAATAATAATAAATACCGCGTTACCTCCGTAACTTATAAGCGGGCGACAAACGATTTTCGAAATACGAGCGTACGCCGAAATACGGAGTAGCGAACGCGAGACGGGATTACAAGAGACGCGGAGTCGATTAAAACAATTACAGCGCGCGCTTTGTAGTTGTAGTTTTATACGCGAGAGTTCGGTAGCGTACGTGTAACAAATTTGTCGGGAAGCGCTCCTTAACAACCGTCTAAAACGACGGACGTTCGAAATTCCTCGTAGGAAAATCACGTAATCGAAAAACGTCGTATGATTGGACGTTTACTTTTCGGGTGTTCCGATACAAAGACGGACGGCCTTTACGCAGAGCCGGGCGCGCGTAATTTCGCCGAACCGATCGCGTAAATCCGATCAACAGATTTGGGACACAATAATCGGCACCTACCGGTGAACGCGTCGTTTGTTTTATTACCGGCGGGAAAACGTAGAGCGCCGAGTGGACCGAACGAAACCGATTCGGTGCCCCGGACAAGGAGAAACTCGGGACCGTTTCCACTTGCCGCCGATGCTCGAGCGTTTGTGTCGTCGCGCGGAGAACCGGCGGAGATTTAAATAGTAAACAATTTATTGTTCTCAAAACGGAAAGCGTTCAATTGGAGACAATCAGCGGCGACGGTCGGGAACACAAGACGAAAACCTTATTACGTACGTACATGTATATATATGTGTGTGTGTGTGTGTGTGTTATCGTCGGCCGCGTTTTCGTCTCTAGAAATTCGGTAGCCGAATCAATTAAAGGTTATTAAGCGTAATTAATGGGCGGCACGCGCAATTGATTACGGGCGTGCGAGCAAAGCGAGAGACAGTGGACGGCGACGTGGCGGATGACCTCCGTGAAACGCCGCCGCTATAACGAGATTTGTCCCTCGTAATTGACGTACTAATAACAGTACGACGTACGTTCTATACATATATATTCGATGACGAAGAGACGATACGATGATTTTCTCGCGGGAAAAATACGGTAAACGCGAATAAAAATTCGTTTAGTTTTCCGTCGACAATAACGTAGGTGGTACGATAACAAAACGACGACAAAAAGACCCGAGAAGAATTTCATTACTAACCCGCAGAAAAGTCACGCGGGGACGGGAGAGAAACACACACACACACACACACACACACAGAGAGCGACTAAAGGGATTATAAATTAAATCAGAACCGCGTGTACCAGGTAGGTATATATACCAGCCAGAATAAAATGCGATTGTCGAATACCGAACGACTTCAAAAGAATCGGTCGAATTTGCGTTCGAATTTACAAAGTGGAAATGTAAGGGTGGCTTTTCCATTTGCAGATACTATCGCGTAATACGCCCGCGCGTGTGGGTGTGTATTTGTGTGCGTGTATGAGCACTAGTTGGAGACGATGCCAACTACAACTACTACTACGACGACGACGACGACGACGACGACGAGGCGAACGTTCAAAATTATTTCTAAATCGAATTATCAACCCCGTTGCACATATAGAAGAATTCCTCGGTTCTCTTTTTCGAAAACACTCGACGGCGGCGAATCTGCTTATGAAACACTTTACGGGAAATAATATAAAACGGGCACGCGTTATACGACGTCTACCTGGTGTGTCTACGGCACCGGCCCTCGAATTGTTGTCGAGTGTGCTGCAGCGGGAGAGACGACGAGGAATTTGTTTTTTTTTTCGTGAAACAACAAAAACGGATTCTTTCCGAAGGAGTAGACCCGAAGCGAATTCCCGTAAATTCGAAACCCTTTTTCGGTAACGCGCGCGCGCGTGTATTTGAGCTGTGGGCTAGAGGGAGGGGAGGAGATTTGTACGGAACCACGCGATTATTTATCAGACGTCCATAACTTTCGAACTTTTAAAATACACAACGCGACGGTCCGATAAAGCGCGACGTGTATTTACATATATGCGTATATTTGTGTGCGTCGGGGTATATGGTGTACACGAACGAAGAGGACGCGAAAACAAATCGGAAAAGCCGTCAAAAACGATGACATGGATCGTTAGTTCGAACAACGGCTGTTACGCTTTTTTCGCTGTCGGCCGCCGCCGCCGCCGCCGTGTAAGCTCCAGAGCAATATCCAATATCGCCGGGGCGCGCGGAAGCGAAAAAAAAAAAAAAATAATAATAATTCGACGTGATAGAAAGTATAATAATAATAATATAACCGACGTGGCGTGCCCAGATTTAGCGGTTCATTCGGCACGAATATTGGCAGACTCCCCCGCCCCCATTTCCACCACGTCCGCCACGGACCGAAAATCTGGTAAAGCCTTGTTGCGCGCGCGCACGCACACACACGCACACGTCGTATTCGCGCGTAAAAGAGTTATTACGTACGTAATATTTCCCTCACCGCCCACCACACGCGCACACACACACGCACACGGATACGCGTGTATATATAAGTTATATTACGAAGAAAACGCATCAAATTTGTTTCACCCGGACGATTTTTATTCGATATAACACCCCATCGCCCAGTCCCGGGGCCGAGAAACGGAATATCTCGTAAAATATACAACACACACACACGCGCCCGAGTGCGTATCGACTGTACGCGACAAAGGAGAGGGTGGTGCGCGTGTGTGTGTGTGCGCGCGCGCGCGAAGAGCACGGGAAAATATTAAATCATTCGAACGGCGTAGGAGTGGGACGCGGGGAATCCGACGGTACTTTTGCCAAGGAACTAACATATTTTCTCGCCGAGACCGTATAATATGGGCCCTATTAAGCCGGAAGATATATTTGGCGTCGTTGTCGTCGGGCCGAACGCGAAGCGCGCGCGTCGTCCGCTCGCCACCGTCGCACCACCGACGACGACGGCCACGAGAAACAATAACATTTACATATTATTATCGTGTATACGAACCGGACGTAACGGCCTTTAAAAAAAAAAACGAAACGACGTCTGACCGAAATCGGAACGACCATATATTACGCGATACGTATGAGTATAATCGTCCCTGGCGCGAAAGTCCGACGCGTATTTTTATCGCGATTGGAAATCGTTTACGCAAACGAGCGCCCGTACGTCCCCGAACGGGAAAATTACAAAAATAACTTTAGGCTATAGTACGACGACCCCGGCGGGAGAACATTTTCGATACCGCCGGGGGGACAGATGAGAGGAAGGAAGGAAATTCCCGGTACACGACTTTTAACCGCGAATACTTTGCACGGGTGCTAAGTGATTTTTGACGTACGGGCCCCCCCGACGGGCAAACGGGGAAAGAAAACCCGGCGGTACGTACTCGTGAACGCGAGCAATTTTCGTCAACACGCGGTTAAGAACGAATTTTCGAACAACGTTCGGCCGCGAACACAAAAGGGACGAATGGGTGAGAATACGCGAACCGTCGTTACGGCACCGGCGGTCGACGCATCCGGGCGCGTATGAGTCACGGCCCACTGTACATCTACCGGGTAAGTGGTACCGAGCGTCGTAATAAAAAATAAACCCCTATTTTCCCGAAAACCCTCTCGGGTTAGTAGAATGTACGTTTTATCCGCGGTGACGCACTACACGTGTGTGTACACACACACACACACACACACACGAGCCGTATCTAACGCTCATCAAAAGTCTACGAAACGTCGACCGTGGCGAAATAACGGGGTGGAGGAAAGGAAAAACACGCTTGTTAGGCGAATCAAAAATCGGCCGGAAATTCCATTGTAAAACCTAAACGCGTGTCCCATGCAGACGCGAGCGCGCGCGCTCTGTCTCGCTCACCGCAACCGCCGTTGATTGTCGTCGTAGTCGGTTTTCATTTTCTCCCCCCCCCACCCGGTCGGTTTGTTACCGTTTTTTGGAAAAGGGGACACACAAGCGAGCGCTGTATATCACGGTCGACAATCAGTCGGCAAACATACATACATGTAAGCACAAAAAAATCCTACTCCCTTATATATATATAATAACGATAATAATAAAAAAAAAAAACCGCCCGCGGCGAACAAATCAAATAACCGGCCGGGATTGATATTCTGTCAGTTACACACGACCAAAACGAGCGTACGAAATGTATATATAGTAACGCGGGCGCGACGAGAGCCGGCTATTTTCTATTATCTCACTTAACGTCTCCGGGCCTCGTCCATCGTACGCCCGTCGCGGGCGCGACAGTGTCGCGGACGTTTCAGGTGAATTTCAAAAGGCTTCGCCGGCTCGAGACGGGCGAACGAACGAAATAAAAAAAAACAAAAAAACCAAACACGCTCGCCCGGCCGTCATTGTTCGCGATAGGGCCCAGCACGGCGTAGTAAATACACACTACGGACGTATGTAACACGGAGGGTCGGAGATATTTTTGAAGGGTTTTTGGACGAAAATCCACGGAGTTCGTCGCATACCGGCGACCGCGAGCGCTAGAGTTATACGTAATATTCGTCCATTAATCCGGTACGATACGCGCGCGTCGTAAATAATCCGTTCGCGTCCGAAACACTGGCGGGCTATTTATATCGATAACGTCGGAAACGGATTTTCCTTATTTCGCCACAAAAATGTCTGTTCCCGCGTGTTATATGCCGCTATATGATCGGGGTCGACGTCTATGTACGTATAGGTCGTGGGTATGGACGAGAATTTGAAAATCGCCCTCTTACTGGGACGCGCAACGTGCGGGGCACGAGATGACTCCCAAGTTTGGATGGCTGATCAAGCACTTGGTGCTACTCAAGGTACGACGCTGTTCGTGAAACTAAAAAAATTCGTCACGGGTCGTCATAAGGACCACCAGCGCCGGACCGTAGAAGGTCCGTACCCTATTTGTTCGGACCGGGACGACGAGCGTCGTAAAAACCCGATCCGGGTAAGTGGGTTTAAGGAAATCTACTATCTGGCGCCGGTCCCACAGCCACCACGTTTCAGCCGAGAAAGGCGCCTCGGCCAAGATGTGGCACTACGTCCGAAGCGGCAAGCCGGTAGTGTAGTGGGGCTCCCCGTCCCCGTGGTACCGACGAGGTTTTAAATTGACGTCGGTGGGTCAACCCGGAAAGTGCTTTTTACGGCGCGTTCCTCCCGCTATTTTAGCTACCATGCCGGCTAGCGGTGGACCACGACTTCCGACCTAGCTCAAACATATCAGAATCACAGACCAATCAAATAACCTAACCGAATAGTCAAAAACCCTACTACAGACCCTTTTTTGCCCTAAGTACATTCCTAGCGAACCTAACCAATGCTTGATAGTTCGACCTCGTGTCCAAAAACACGCTGGTCGAACATGGCCAACACCCGTCTGTTGAACAGACGACGCGCCTCAACCAATCCCTTTCGCTCTCATGAATCGAACATTCAAAGAGAACGTGTGTTCGACTGACTCGTCGCCTAATCCGCACCTACACTCCGCCGCACTCCCAACCAGGCGGAAGGACCTCAACTTATCGTTGAAGTCCCCATGCCCAGTCAACAACTGCGTCGTGTAGTGATCCAAAATTAAAGGTACGCCAAGTATTTTCCTAACGTCAGGCAGCAAGTCCATCTGCCTTTAACCGACCTATCCCATCTAGCCTGCCATCTGAACGTGCGGGGCAGTATTAAATCAGATGGGGAGGGACAAAGCGAGCCGTAGAACATTTACTTTTCGTTCCGAATGGCGATTTCGGTAATGAAAAACGACAAAAATGGGCCCGGATCAATATTGCAGGTGTACCGGTTACCGGTCCACGATGTGGAAACACTAATTCGAAAATGCGACGTTAATTTTTTTAATTTTGGACGTTCGTTCCCGATACACAAAACGGAATTAAAACGAAAGTTCGAATATTTCGTCGTTATTAAAAGGTCGTTCCGTCGGAAATCGCCGAATTTCCGTCAGCATTTTTTTACACGTAAAAGTCGTAGCGTTTGCACGCGTAAAAAAATTATCGAACGCCTCCGTATTATCGCGCGCGCCCCGGCGAATTAGGCGCGTTAATAATGATTTCGTCCCTCTCGCGCGCGCTCCGAGGAAAATCGTCTATCCGGTATTCCAAAATGGAAGAAGTACGTCGTTCCCCTTAACGCGCGGCGCCTATAAAAATAAATTGCGCGCGAAAAAAAATATCCCGCGATATACAGAAACGGTTTATATCGTTATTAAATATATTACCGGCGCGCCAAAAGCGAAAAATAATAAACGATTATTTCGGAAACGACGCCCCGGAGAGAGTGAGCGGCAAACGAACGACGCCTATGTTTGCGAGTCGTACCGGGACGACGGTTTGTTTGCCTATACACCGGGGGCACTTGCGAGCGACGAAATCGAGAACGTTATACGAATATGGGGGGGTGGGGGGTGGGGAGAGAAAAAGTGACAAGTTTATGAAGTTTCGCGAGTGTTTTCGAGAAAAAAAAAATCGATTATCGCTTAACGATCGGTACACGGGAAATGGGCGACCCGTACCGGCGTTATCGACGCGTTATTTATACCGGGCCGTTCCGGGGGGGGCGAATATTTCGACGAACCGAAAAACATACGTACGGCCGACGCAATTGCGTGTGGATTCCGTCTCCGTTCCGCCCGGGGGCGCGGATACTACGAGCGTAACAAAGCGATTCAAAGCGCACCGTCGTCCGTCCGAAACCCGTAAGTCCGCGCGACGAAAACGAAACGGGCCCTCCGGACGAAGGGGAACGCGGACACTTTCTTATCGCCGAAGAATGTTCCTTCGTCACCGCCGTTCTCTTCGGCGTTTATCGCGCGCGCTATTATCATAGTGTAGTAACGCCGGGTGGGAATCCCTCCGCGAACCGTTTTTTCGCCACGAGACTATTATATTATAACGACGACGTTATTACGCCGTTATTTATTTTTATTGCCAAACGCTATTATCCGGCGGCGAAAAAAAAGCAAAACGTCGGCGCGTAAGTACGATACGATTATTATTACACGCGACCGCGAGTCTTTTATGGGACGTATTCGTCTCTCGGACCCGCGAGAACAGTCCGACCGGCTCGTCGTACGCGGTACAATAACGCGCGCGAACACGAATGGAAGGAGAGTCGCTTAATTGCCTCGTCCGTACGTATTTGCGCGACGATTTCGATAAACTTCGCCCGCCCCTCACCCCCGGGTCGTCGCCGAAAACACTTTTTCGTCCCGCGTACGAACGGACACAGTAAGCCGCGGGGCGGCCACGCGCGTTCTTCCACGCGACGGTACAACGGCCAAGTGTACCGTTCCGACCGGCAAGGGCACCGGCGACGGTTCCGCACAAAAACAGTCGAAACGACGTCGCGCCGTTTAGACTCCGTTTTCTTAATTCCGTTAAATTTTTATCCGTTCTCCCGTTTCAGGAAAATGGCGTTTGTTTCGTAGTGCCAAAATACGTACTATTCCTATTGAACCCGGCCCGGAACACGAACAATTTATCAATATATAATATACCGACAATTAGCGCCACGTCGTACTTTTACTTTTCCGACGTATTTGTTCATTTATTTATAGACTCCGTTCGTTTATTACGCGATAATCGGCCGAAAGCGCAAATGTCACCGCGCCGCGACACAATGGAAACCCTTTACGCGCGTATTTAGAAAACACGGCGGCGTTCGTTCGACGCGCGCCGCTCCGACTATATATTTTTACGACGTTACGCTGTACGAACGCAATTCGTTAATGAAATTACGATCACCGGAGCCGGGCGAGTTTAAAGTCTAACGGACGGTAACGTTTCGAAACGGTCTACGTAATCGATCGTTTTATCGATTTCGCGAACCAGCGATCACGCCTAGGTATCTCGTCGAACACACTACTGATCACTTTGGTTCTTTTTTATTTCTTACGCTTAGACCGCGGCCGCACGAAAACAGAAACCTACTCGAGGACGTTCTGGACGGGGTACGAACGTAAAAAAAAAAAAAAAAAACGCTAATTTTCGACCAAGTTGTTCGTGTTTAAAGTTACGTAACTTTTAACTGGAAAACAATTAGTTTATATTATTTGCCCAGCCTTGACAATAATATGTACACAATGTTCTTATATACGTATCCCGGTGTATACTGCAGTATAAAAAAAAAAAAAAAACGCGCGCGTATTTTCAAAATCTCCGACGGGCGATGTGCGCGGAGAGGAGGTCGTCGTCGGACGACGCGAACGATCCGTATTTATCCTTGTCCTACATAAATTAATACGTATATATATATATATAATATATGTAAACGGACGAACGACTATCCGCAAATAAACGCGCGTGTACGTATTTGTATGGGTCGACGAATTTTTCGTTTGTTTTGTTGTTTACGAAAATAGCGAAGGAGGGAAAAAATTCCAACGCGCGGAATTCGTGTGACAACACGACCGCGTACACGCAGCGGCGACGAGAACCGCGAGAAGAATGTTGCGCGCGTCTTCCGCGGCGCGCGGTGTTAAATATAAGGAGATGTTATTGGCACGTTTATCGCCGTCGTAGCGCAATAAGAAGTGTAATAATAGCCCCGAGAGGAATAAAATTGTTTTGAAGAGGAAAAAAAAATCACTTTCTCCGCACACACACACACACACACACACTAGACGGACGGCGTTACGCGTGTATTATACAGTTCACTATGTTAATACGCTGCGAGCGCTGTACGTCGTCGGGTAGACGGTTATTTTTCGTTTGTTTTATATTTATTTATGCTAGTAGGAGCGGTTTTTTGCCCTTTATCGAGTCTTGCGCTCGCCCAAGGTCAGACCGACCGGGTGCGCGTGCGAATTCCGCTAAACGAGCTTCTCGTGAACGTACGTTTTCTATATATAATAAATATTACGCACGGGCGCGCGTAAACATATACATATATGTTATATACGCGTAAACGCGAGCGCGAGATTTACATTCGGAAAACGGCGGATCGATTTGCGAGACGAAAATCGCGCGAAACCACGCCCCCTCCCCCCTCCTAAAACCATGTCGTGTGTTGTACTTCTAGTTCGTCGACCACTGTACGCGAAAATACTCGGGGAAATTCGCCTACTAGCCGATTGCGGGCACTCGTTTGTTTTATTCGCGCGACGTGGACGTAAAAAACCGAAATTCGCCGGAAATTTCAGATATATTACGCGTAATACAGACATAAAACAACGTCGTCGCCGTACGGGACCCTATTAGCGAAATAACATTTTCAATAACGCGCCGCGAAGCGGACGTACGCGGGTGGCGGTGGCAATAATCGGCTTTTTACAACCCGGAGTCGTATAATAACGTCGCGATAGCGGAGTAATTCGCCCCTCCGCGACGAATACCCGGCACACACCACCCGACCATTACCACCGGGGCGTTCCGAGTGCAAAAATCTTCGGTCGTTCAACAACCTCTCCGAACCATTAACAAATAGCCCGACCCGTGTCTATATATATATTATATACGTACAAAAAGAAAGAGAAAAACTTACCACGGTTCGTTTTCTTCGTTTACACACGCGCGCGCGCGCGCGTATCGTAAGCGTTTTTCGCGGCCGTTGGTCGCGACAACGTTACGCGATTATTATAATAATTTCCGCTTGCCCGGCAGTAAATATCGGTGGATTTTTTTTTCACGCTATACACTCTCGATAACGTGTTTCGTAAACGCGAAAATAACACCTAACAACTCGTTTCGACTAATCCAATAGCGTGCGCGAGAGTACGTTACTAGAGCGAATATCGAGTAGACGCAAAAAAACACGTCGGAGAACCACACCGGTGGACAATTATACGAAAACCGCCGGCCAGCTAAAACGGAAAACGTACGAGCGATTAATATTTTATCTACGCGACGATCGTTCCAAGTCAGCCGTTTTCGTTGCGTTGCGGTACGATTAGAGGCGGCCGCGTTTTAACGGCATGTGTCGGGCGTTAACAAAAAAAAACGTATTTTACGCGTTTACCCATTTTTCGTCCGAGCATATATAAACGACACGTGCCGTTCCGTCTGAAGAACCGGTATTTTATCGAAAACTACGACCGTGGTTACGGCACGCGGCCGCGGGTTTTCTCGAAACGACGGTAAAGTCGCTTAGTCTCAATTTGATTGGGCCGCCGAGCTTTTTACGCCACCGTTGACGATACGACGATAATAATAATACGCGCGTAATCCGTCGGTGAAAATTAGAATATACGTACGTTGGCGAGAGATTAAAGGACGAACACGTACAATGTATATAATTCGGCGATCGACTGCGCGGAAAATTCGCGTTTTTTTTTCCGCGTAACGAGTTTCGGCGTACAAAGCGAAAAAAAATCCGATTTGGTCTCTGTGGCGCACGCGGCTCCTACGATATATAATAATAATATATTATATATAAACGTTTCGCGCGCCGCGACGAGAATAGGGAGCGCGAGAGATTATCTCTCTCCTCTCTCTCTGCGGTGTAGAAATATGCATGGGCCGTACAAGCGCGTATATAGAACGGCGTACACGGAACGGGCTGAGGTATACGAATAAATTACGAACACCGCGCCGCGGATTACGTTTAAAATTGCCGGCGACGACGCTGGGTGTATTATTATACGAATTCGCGGAAACACCTGACGACGATCGGAACGACACGCCATCCTCCTATATCGGTGCGCACGTTTACGGGAAACCAGCTTTAGCGCGCCGAAGAAAGTCTCGCTTCCGGCGACGAAACAAAACAAAAAAATACCGCGCGCCCGTTACGACGACGATATAATAGCGCGCACGCGATTCGTCGTATGGCGCAACCCGGCCGGCCGACGTACGTATAATAATAATCATCTCGCAGCTGCTGTCGTCTTCCCGTCACGAAACTCGATATTAAAACACCGGCCAGATGGCCGAATATTCGCGTTCGGCTCTCTTTGTTTCGTTTCCGCGCGCGTCGTACGCGTCCGAAAACTCGATAACAACGCCGCGCTCCGGACATTAAACGAATCCCTCGACCCTTCACGGCGAATCCTTTTGTCGTCACACCCGATAAGGGCCGCGTTCGGACGTTCCATCGTGTTGCGGGATCGCCTTTAACCGCCCGGTACGAGGCTCGTTGAATCGTCAGAGTATCGATGAAAAAGCGGCGACCATTCGATTTGTGTTTCGGAAATAGAAAATAATTCGGGACAGAATTCTTCGGGTGGTGAGCCGAAGTATTGGGTCACCCGAGGGAGCTAGCCGAATCGCCGGTATTCGAGTCGGATTCGGCGAACGAAACGACTGACATCGCGGACGATGGTTCGTCATCTGAATCATCCCCGGGTGGTCCTTCGGAACGAAAAATTGTTTTCGCTTTCGATTTTCGTCGTGAACGCCTTCGTCGCCATCCAACGGTTCACGGTCGTCTTTGAACCGTTTCCACCGCATGGTGGTTAACCACGTAGAATAAGTGTTCCAACGAAAGATTTTCGAAAGTCGAACGCGAAAGTCCGTGTCGCTAGCTCGTGCGAATTGACGAAAGACGCACCGGACGAATATAATACGTACTCGAGATAACTGAAACGCGCCGATTAGACAATTGAAAGTTGCGCGACGAAAACGCTATTCGGATATGTAGTTCGGGAATTTTCCGGACGTACCCGTGGGGGTTGGTGGTACGCGACGAATTCGGATGTACGCGGGACGTCGGGGAAACGGAGCGACGAGCGATTCCGCTGACGAATAATAAAAATATAGCGCGACGACGACAAAAACCTATAAAACATCACGAGAGAACGCATATTTATTGGACCGACGACGACAAATACGCCGCGTATGGCGTATTCCCCCCCCCTCACCTTCTACTACTACTACGGTCTTGCCAGTCGTCATTATCGTAAGACAAGGAGTTATCTTTGTGTGCGCTAATATTATAACGAAATATCTACTTAATATATATATATATACGTACGTATCTTTCGGACGAAGTGAAGGGGCGTGTGCTGAAGAGAAAAAAATACTGACGACGCGAAAAAAAAACAAAATAAATAAAAGACGTTTTGTATTTGGTTTTTTCTTTCGTTTTTAATTTCGTGCGATACAATCGCCGTTATTGTATCGTTCGCGAGGTACGACGACGACGACGACGACGACGACTACGGTTTTTTATTTATCAATTTTTCGCCCGACGGAAGGATGGGAGGGAGAGACCGATACGTTACGTAAATATTATATTCCTACCGTAACTACGTAATAAATAACGAAAATTACGGCGCTCGGACGCGTTGGCTGTTGCGCGCGCGCGCGCTTCTTTTTTTTACGACGCTGGGCGAATTAGGCATTCGTATCACTCTTCGGGTCGGAATCGAAAAACCTGTACACCTCTTTCGGCCCGTTATAACCCGATTCCGCCGATTTTTCGACTTATCGTTATCGACGCGTTCGTTAGATATTACGTAATTTTTCGTCGTTCAAACGCGATAATCGTTGACAAATATTTAATACCCCGACGCGTTTCTCGTTCCGTCGGATATCTTTAAACTTTAGCAAATAAACACCCAGCACCGTAGCCGCTGGGCGTGGAATAGATAAACTTATATTTCGTACATAAATAATAGTAAACGTGGGTGGGTGTGCGCGCGCGCAAAATATACGATGATCGTGTAAAAAAGATCGTTAAAAAAAAATTGCGCGCGCTGTTCGCACTTTGTACGAAATAAATGATTTCCTTTTCGGCGCGATCGATTTTCTATACGTTTATTTTTATCGCAATAACACGTTCGAATGGCAATATCGCGACGGACAAAGTAACGCGGTTTTTCGTTATTAGTCTATTCATCGGGTGTTTTTGTCCGTGCGTACACGCGCATACCTTGAGTATATAACGGGCAATGATTGGACGGTGTGGTGTGTAAAGACACGGACGACGTCGACGTACGTATTGAATCGATATTTTGTAATAATACAACCCGTTAATGGGTTAACCATAATACCTATACCGATACACGTATATGTGTGTAGAGAGAGAAAAAGAAACACGCACGGTACGTACAATTCTGCGAGAAACGCGCGTCGCTGTTTAATTTGATTTTTGTTTATTTTCGTTTATGTTTTTATAGCGAGAGACGACCGGCAATAACGTTTTTTTTTTTCTCAAGTCCTTGAAGTAAACCTTATCGTCTTATTATAATTATTGCGCCGCGTTAAAGGACAACCGTTCCCCCCGCACGCCGAAAACAGATCCGTTCGTTCACCGAACGAATATCACACAATGTACATTATAATTTATATTATTCGCGTAACATACTTACGCATACAACAACAAATTAGTTTTCACTTTTACGCGAGAGCCCCGTAGGCGGGACGTAGTACGTGTGTATATAATAATCTTACAGCAGACACGGTTATTCTCCCATCGTAATACGACCGCGCTTATTTTCTACAGGTATCGATGTCCATTATTATAATCGCCATTACGTTAAATTACGAGTAGTTTTCGGTGTTTTTTTTTTACGCGTACGCTAAATTATTTTAGTGGTAACTATACTATATATATATATATACACGCTTACAATTTATTATTATTACTATTATAATATCGTTCGGATGGGCGATAAA
This sequence comes from Geopemphigus sp. TES_GeoC_2020, assembly GCA_025469175.1. Lineage (NCBI taxonomy): Eukaryota > Metazoa > Arthropoda > Insecta > Hemiptera > Aphididae > Geopemphigus > Geopemphigus sp. TES_GeoC_2020. The sequence goes on from JAIPRN010002231.1 coordinate 32,748, forward strand.
AACGAACGATTATATCTTTTTTCCCCGTTTATTATGCGCGTAACACGTGTTTCTTTTGCCGTCGTCAAAACGCGCGCGTACCGCCACCCCGCCCGTCCGACCAATAAATATCGGTCACTTATAATCGTCGCGAGAGGGGGACAGGAGACGGGGGAACGTTATGTCCGCGTGAAGAATATCGGTTATTGTTCCGGAGAAAGAGGGAAAAACGTATTGGCTTAATAGTCTTAGGGACGACGGTTTTTTTTTTTTTTTTTTTTTGTTTTTTTCCCTTAA